>RCUC01111624.1:0-12266 GCA_003697995.1 Taxidea taxus jeffersonii
AAAAAAAAAAAAATAAAATAAAAGGAACCCATGCAATGGTTTGTTCTTTTAGAGAATTAAAGAATTATGCCCACATTTGGGAAAAAAAGAACCAACAACTATTTCTGAAATTCTCACAAATAAATCCATCTCCCTATAATTAGCAGAACATAGACAAGGATAACTGACATTGATTTCCCCTCAGTTGAGAGGTGGGAGAGAGTGAATGTGTCAGCAGTCAAGTGGAACTGAAGGTGTAAAAAACTGTAAGAATAAGATAAAAATCTGAGTCCTATCAAGAAAGTCTGCAAGCTGGAAGAAGGGAACAAGGCTTAAAGAATACAGGGGACAATATCTGTGGAAAAAATTATTCTGAAAATATAACCTGTTAGTATGTACCTGTGTTACCTTCTCGGTAAGAAAAAAGTTGGAATTTATATAGCCAGAAATGGAAGATAAAGGGCTGCTTCTACAGAGATGTGTCGATGACTGCCAGAAGAAAGAAAAGGAGGCAGTGAGATTCTAAGCAAGATACCGAAATTAAAATCTTCATTAGATGCAGGAAACGTCAGAACTTACATGCAAAAAGCTCTATCAACAATGGAGAGGAACACTCTAATTTGGAATCCAGAGAAATGAGACAAAGAGAGAAACTTTGACTAAAAATGATACATATGAAAAATAGATAGGAAGGGGCTATTTCACGGAAAGGTAGATATACTGAAGATGAAAAAATACAACTTGATGGGATCATCAGTAACATGAAATTAATAAAAAGTAAGCTTTTTGAGCTCAAATTCTTTTGAATGTGCATTAAAATATCCTGAATGTGACTGCAAAGTATTGGAAAAATCAGTAAGATTTTTTAAGATTTCTAGAATAAAGATACGAACAGGGAAGTAAAATGGGTTACTTATAAAGAACAAAATCAGATTGTTTCATACTATACTAAAACTTGAAGACAATAGAACAATATTGAGATAATTTTGAAAAAATAAAGCTAACGAAGAGATTTGCTCTTCCAGTAACTGTAATAAATTATGTGGTTACAATAGTGAAAACAGTAATACTGGGTGCAATGTAAAAGAAATTGAATTAGTATCTGAAATACACTTATTAATAAAAGAAGAAAATGTATGATAAAAGATAAGCATCATAAAACTATAGAGAATGATGCATTAGTCACAAAAGTACATTATTGCTTGTTTGACTAGTTGGGTCACTCCATACCAAAATAAATTATGAATGAATTAAATAGCACCAATGGATCAAAATGCTAAATGTCTAAAAATATTGAAATCCTTTCAAAAATAAGCAATGCAGATAAAAGTAACTGATCTCAAGGTAGGTAAGGATTTTACTTTAAAGCCTGAATGCAAAGGAAATCATATCCATAGCAAAACAGAAATGTCTATACAATGTTGAAATCTGAGTTGGTCCTAATTTAGTCTTTAAATGCCATTTTTCCCTACTTCACTCTTAAGCTAAGTATTTGTTCTCTTCTTGGTATCTTCTACATTACTCAATGATAACATATCCATATTTTACTTTAATTAACTTGATTGTCAAATGTACATTTGCATAGATTCCACAACCATCTCACTCATCTAATAATATGAAAACCAAGCGTGCCATTCTATTGCTAACTTAGAGGTCACTTAGTTAATCACATTTTTGAATCTAGATTGTGAGATATATAATATATGTACACACATATAACAAATACTATATACAGATACACGCACACATATCCGCACTAAGAGTTTTTACCTGATTGGCATTACATTTGAAAGAAAAAAAAATTACTGGTTTGCACGAGATGCAAAAAAACCTTTTACTCCTTCTGTTCCAACTCACAGCCATATACAAAACTATTTGCCATTCTTTTCTAACATAGGACTCATTTTGTTTTTTCACATTCTTGGGAATTCCAATCAGTTTAATTGTTTGACAGAATTTTCCTGCCTTTCCTCTGAAGGTGTAGATATTTCAAGTGCCAGTAACATATACTAGAATATTTCCCAGGAGTGGCAGCTAATTGCAACTTGGTTTACTGGGACTTTTGTTTGAGGGCCTTTTTGTTTGTTTGTTTTATACCACTACGCTCTACATTAGAAAAATAGGACTTAAAACTGATGCTTTCAAAGAAAAAAAAAACCCACTACACTCTGTAAAATTACTTTGCCTTGATGGCTACATACATAGAGTTGAATTGCAATCATTTTTCACTGACATTAGTTGGTACTTTTGCTAAAATTAAAGTAGTTTTTACTTGTTGTAACAATTCTAGAGCATTAAAAAATGAGGTTTATGCCTCATTCTAAAAATATAGATGGCTTTTTTCCCAAGGAAACTGTGTTCTTTTTGCTATTGGACCATTTATGTTGACAACCCTCATTTCTTCTTCCATCCCATCTAATATTATCTCTTTAGTATATACCCCAAAAGGATATCACTCATACAACTAGAGAGGAAAACAATCGTAATTTCCCATGCTAAATATGCATATTCCAGAAAACAATTGGTTTTCAACAAAACCACTCTATGGTATGTTTTCTCAGCAGATCATTTCCTGACAGTATAATAATATTGGGCACGACATGTACGCATCTTTATACCTTGAGATGGTATCAAAATTTATATGACTAGAACACACACTTATTTGATGATGTAAAACATATATTCATTTACCATTGTAAAAAGGAATCACCTATTACGAGTCAGTTACTAAACGCGAGCATTTTCCTACCCTTACTTCAGTTTTGTCATCCTCTGAAAGCATTTCACTCTGAACGTTGACCTTAAGTTCTCATAGCTCCTGTATCTGACTTGGGCTTAAATAATTCTGGATGGAAATGTTCTAAGTTCTCAACATTTCTGAACTAATTTTAAAAACATATGAGTAGGTATGCAGCTTGACATAAGTTTTTGAATAACTTGAACTCCAGTTTCACACTCAACAGTGTTTATTAAAGGAGCTGCATGGTTCTTTTAAATGAGTCATTATGTTACCATCAATTACATGTACACAATAAATAGTGTTAAATGTCCTTTTATCTCTGGAATGGCTTGATGAAATTTTATTCCATTTAAATAACAACAACAACCCTTTATTCAGACTGAGCAGGCGGTATCAGGTGATTTGTGGAGGGATCTAGTTGTGGTACGGTCTAGTACTAGTTAACCGTGTATATCACAACTCTCCCAGCAGGTAGGGGGAGGTTCTACATCCGTGCTTTGTTGACTCTGGACTCCGTTAGTCCCACGAAATGAAGATAGTCCTGACATATGTTAGGTAGGAGATTTAAAGGCCAGCATGTGGTTGGCCATACCTATTTCAGAGAGAGGCTATTCCATCAACATGGAACTTGGAGTGAGGACAGTGTCGACCCAAATAGCAGAACTTTGTTCCTAAAGAGTAACTTACCCTATCTTGGCTAATGAAGTTTAATTATGGTAAATCAAAACTTGGATGATATTTGGTCCTTTGTATCCTTCCGTTAAAATCTTCTTCATTAAATTATTATATCCCTTTTGTTCGAGAAATAAGAGTGAATACTGAGCAAAGTTCATGAAAAAAAATGAAAGATAAGGATTTTGTCCATAAAGTGGAAACCCTATGTTAAGTAATACAAATGGTCCCTCTAATATCTCTTCACCCATGATAGAAATCATAGAAAATGATTACATTCTCAGAAATATTTCCCCTTTAATAAGTAAATTCAACAAATCATATGCTAAGTGAACAAAGTAAGTAATAAACATGAATTAGCAATCATAGATCTATAACATTTCCAAATCGTGTCTTTTGTAAAATGATCTAATTCCTTAAAATGGCAACTGTTGACCACATTCAGTATGCCCTATTTTGTGTTCCAGAAAAGTTAGTAGAATTCACCAATAGCAAGTAAGTACAATCCAAGTATTAATTCCTTTCTTAGATCTTGGGTTTGAAAATATCTCAGCTACTTTCTCCAATCAAAGACATTTTCATGATTTGATTTGTATTACACTGGAAAAAATAATTTTGCTTGGCTTTAGAAGATAAAGTAACATGTGTTATCAAATGGCATTTTATATGGGGTGGGAAATTGATTTAAAATAAACTGTGAAAAAAATAAAATAAAATAAAATAAACTGTGAAACAAGGGACATAATAGGATTAAATGGGAAATAGTTGAGTGTTACTCAATTTCTTAAACATAAATTAGACATTTTGAAAACTGACTTTATCCAAGATTCTGGAGGTCTATTCAATACTGTGAAAAAGTAATAACTGAACACACAACTTCTAAAATAACTATGATAAAAGTATCATTTAAAACCTAGGCCTTAGGGCGCCTGGGTGGCTCAGTGGGTTAAAGCCTCTGCCTTCAGCTCAGGTCATAATCCCAGGGTCCTGGGATCGAGCCTCGCATCTGGCTCTCTGCTCGGCAGGGAGCCTGCCTCCCTTTCTCTCTGTGCTTGCCTCTCTGCATACTTGTGATTTCTATCTGTCAAATAAATAAAATCGTTTAAAAAAAATTTTAAAAAAAAACAAAAAACCCTAGGCCTTGATGTAATTGAATAATTTTATCTCTGGTTTTTCATCAGTTTCTCTTCCTGAATTTAACCTAACACAGATTTAGAAATAATAAACCTTATTGAAATTTTAACATTTAATTTAATTAAATAATTCAAATAAAAATTTAATCTAAGACAGTAGTCATAGTATCATGCAGCTTTAATATGAATATACTATGCTTGTCTTTGGGTTTATGTTAAAAAAAACACCAGAAAGAAATGAATGAATTAAACATATTAAACATTTTTGAAATAAACATATTTGAAATAAACACATTTTGGGAAGAAACAAAGAAACTGATAATCATATTGATGAAGGCAGTTAGGGAAATGCATATTTACCGTACACAAATAAATATCTTCTGAAAAGTCTCAGGAATAATAAAGGCACCTTCCATGTGGACGTTTTTCAAGATTAAAGATTGCTAGAATCTTTAATTCTAAAATCCAAAGCAATGTGGTCTTTATGTTTTTCTTCACTAATGGTTTTTAACATGGAGGGTCATTTTCAACTTTTAGGAACATATAAAAAATTGTCATGTGCAATGAAAATATGACAAGAATCATTTTCTTAGGTCATTTGTAAGCTTTTCCATCAGCAGCACAGAAATCAAATTTCTTTTCTTTCTCCAAGAAAGTCTTGAGGTGCCAAAACTTTTTGGCTATATTTAGATTTCCCAACTGTAGCTCTATCTGCTTTTAGGTCTTAGAGCTCAGTTTTTAGGTTAGAACTTCCATGGTTGCTGGCCTAACAGTGACCTGTGACAACCCTGAATCCTGTTGGTCCAGACTATTTTAAAAACTAGCATAGACATAAAAACTCTGATTTTTAAGAAGCCAAGAAAGATACTATCTTGAAGACGCTGAACATGCTGTTCTATGAGCATTTGCTGTCATTTTTTCCCTTGTAACTTTTCAAGCCAAATTATGTTGCCTCCACCTAATGTTGCAAAAACTTTGGGTGAAAGCCCAAAGTGATTCTAAGACTCTGGTATGGTTCTGTGTAACCTGGCATTTTTCCTGGAAGTTAACTTTGTTAGGCATCTATTTCTATAAACAAACTATGTAATAGAAAAGACACATGACCAGATGAAATGCCACTACCTACATTGGCTCCACAAGTCTGTAAGGAGCCAGTGCTTGGTCATTAATCATTAGATGCTGACACTGTGAACTGTGGTTCCATAACCTTTTAAAAGGCCTTTTGTACAGGTTGAAATTGGCTTTCAAATGTGTCATCATCTTTCATGAAAATCAAGCTATTGAATTTTATTGGTAGACATATTATTGTATTGATCAGCTATTGCTCTGTAACAAAGTAGGCCAAAATTTAATGGCTTGAAAGAAGTATTTATTTTTTTACAGTCAGGAATCTGGGTCACACTTGGATATTCTCATATAATAATGCAACCACAAGTCCTCAACCTACAGTACCAGGCAATAAGCATATTTCTGGATGCCTTTTGTACACCAGGGTGGTTATCCATAATTTAGTAGTGCCTGTGGCAAGTCCAGACTATGGGGGAACCCTTCTTGACTCAGGTCCTTATGACAGAAAACTTAGTAAAGAATTAGAGTATCACATGCTATGGAGTTTGTGGCAGGGTCAAATATGGGTTCCTGGCTTCTAAAGGCTGTACCTTTACTAAAGGTACTAAATAAATAAATCATCTACTAAATAAATAAATCATCTACTAAATCTACTAAATAAATAAATCACTAAATAAATCTACTTAATAAATCATCACCATTGTTAAGTCACTCCTGGACTATTATTGGGTCAGAATAGAGACTGAGAACCTTATCATAGTATATCAAGTTACTATGTAACTTCAGCTTCCCATGATGAACTGGGGAATGCCAAATCCACAGAAATGTAAATTTGGGCAGCAACCCATGGATGGAAATTCTGTATTCAGAATTTGGTCCAAGCAAGTCCAGGATGCCTACGTACATTTCATGAACATATGGCTGAAACTTCTATCTTATCTATTACTGTTTTACCAGGGCCTCTCCCTAAGATTCCACCTATGGCTTTTTGGGGTTTTTCAAAGGCAGCTGATAAAAGATTAAAAAAAAAAAAAAACTGTATCCTGATTAATGGGTGGCTCAAGCATACTGGAGAGCATCAAAAAATGAACTGTAGGTACACCAAAGGCCTACTCTGGGGTCCCCCTGTAAGACAGTGGTGAAGAGAAGTCCCCAAGAAGAGACAGAAGCAATAAACTTGAGTTGTAGAGAGTAGGGTAGACTGAGGTAAGGATATAGACTGGTTTCTAGAAAGTGGAGAGTGTTTTTGCTGGTCAGTCAGAGGCCTAGAACGAGATGGTCTGGAGTACTAAAGACAACCAAGTCTGACAAACATCAGTAGACTCATGGGAGTGAGCACAGAGCATGAAGATCTTTGTGTTTCATCTTAATGTCTTAATGTCTACCAGAGTGATCCAGTGTACTGAGTGATTTAATCAAAGTTTCCTCCAACCTCTGTCGTTAGCAACTCAGAACTTGCAAAATAGGCTCTTGATGAATGGAGTGGCCATGGTCACAGAGATGGGGACCATGCACTCATCCAATTTTAGTATATGTGCTGCCGAAGCAAGCACCATGCACTCATCCAAACATAACTCCAACCTTTGCCCAATACTGATGTAACTCCCACCACTTCTGACTGCTCAGTCTTCTAGCAGCAGAGGCAGGCACTGGGCCCTTCAAGAAGACCAGCCTGGCATGCCTAATAGCAAATTGACTATAACATACCCTTCTCATCCTTAGGAAACAGGTTTTCATTTTCACTGGAATCGACATCAGTCTGGATATGGGTTTGCCTTCTCTGCCTATGATGCCTCTGCCTGCCCCACCATTCCATAATTTTAAGAATGCCCAACTTTACAACAGATGACCATTCACAACACTATCTCAAACCAAGAAAGTGAAGCCAGTACAATGTTGGACACGTGATCCTGTAATACACTGGTCTTAGTAAATAATACATTAACAGACATAATCAACCTAATAAAACAATGGCCCCAATTAAGATAGTAGCTTGGGGTAAAGACCCTATTTGATTGGGGTGCCAGATTCCAAGCTCAGTATAGATACTGATCAATATCTGAAACATGTTCCAGTGTCCCCAGTAGCCAGACTACATGGATAAAAGGACCAAGAGGTAGAAGTCACTCCTGTTAGTAACCCATTGGCAGCATCTACGCTTCTAGGTTCTTCAACTTTGGCTGAATTAAAAATTCCTGTTCGTGGGATGGGAGATAGATTTATTTCTACCAGGGATTAGTACCAGGGATCACTGAATTTAAAGCTATAGCCACTGGTTGGTAACTATAGATACTAAAGATGTTCACCAGCAAGCAAACCAAATAGCTACTCTACTCAGGGATAATTGGCCCTAATTATAATGAGGAGGTCAGGCAGCTTCTGTACAATGGGATCAGGAGAAGTGATTCAGGAACTCAGGAGATTCACTGATTTGTATCCAGGTGCTTCCAGGCCTAGTGAAAGCACTGAACTTTCTAGTGCAGTGAAGTCTGGCAATGTCAAAAAATTAAGAATTCAGGGCTGTCAGGTATGAAGGTCTGATTTACTTCATGAGGCAAACACAACTAACAGGTCTGACTGATACTGAGAAAAATCTAGAATGAGTGG
The DNA here is from genome assembly GCA_003697995.1 of Taxidea taxus jeffersonii. NCBI lineage: Eukaryota > Metazoa > Chordata > Mammalia > Carnivora > Mustelidae > Taxidea > Taxidea taxus. The sequence continues at coordinate 8,200 of RCUC01111624.1, forward strand.
ATGGTGAATATCGGATATGGTCTCAGACACAGTTGCAGTAGAAGAATGTAGTTTTTCCACTAAAACTTTTTTTTTTAATCAGCTTTCTTGTAGAGATGGAACCCAGCTACCATCCTGAAGACTACAATGAGTAAGATTTAACATGAGGTACAAGTCAATTTGAGTATTGTAAGGATTGTATCGGATATTTCCTGTGTACTGTCTTACATCCTCTTGCCTTTACTGTGACGCCAACTGCAGCTGGTGTAACCAGTTCCGCCTAGGCTTCATATCCTTTTGTATTAACTACATCTTGCCTCAAGCATTGCTACTTATCTGGCACTTTCTGCCATGAATATTCAGAGTCAGAGGAGTGGGGCACATGAAGGAGCCTTCTTGGAATACCTATGCATGTGCAACCTAAAAATCAAGAAGATTTATCCCAGCCCAGAGGTGGTAAGAAGCTGATGGACAAATGCTTGGTCTTGTCAATCCTTGGATGGAAAATTCCGACAGGCATCCTAGCCACTCTGTGAGCAACTCAGTACCGGCCCTGCATCATCTTTTCTTCTTTCTCCATTTCACCCTTGCCAGTACCAAATTCCTGCTTTCTGGGATTACCTCCTAAATAAACTAGTTGCAACACAATTCCCAGTCTCCAACTTTGCTATGACAGGGAACCCAGCCTAGTCAGAGGGCATATATGGCAAAACTATTTGCCTAAAAAGAATTCAAAACTAGCTTCCTCTGAAAGGAAAAGGATCACCCCTCCACTGAGATACAGATGTTGCTGTCATAAAATCTAACATAAACAAATACACCATCAAATGTCCTGCTATAAAATGTAACATCTAGCAATTACATACCAAAGGATTTAAGGTGACATCATTCATTATAGTATGTGAATGATCCTCCTGACTTAATGGGAATTTAGTGTTAAGTAGCTATAAAAGCTGCCAAAAAAGCAAATTTTATTGAAACAAATATTAACAACTTATGACTACAACCTGGGGCATCCTGATCAAAGCTACTATCTCTATTATGGAGCCATTAGAAACCACCATAGGGATGTATCCAAGTGGATTAGAAGAACAATTTGCCAGAAATTTTATACTTATAGATGAAAGAGACAGGGGCATCATCATTATGGATTTTACTTTCTTTGTAAGGTGTACTGTTGGTGGTGTTTTTTTTATATCCTCTTCCTAAACAGAGACAGAGTAAGGGTGCGGAATTGAGCAATCTTCCCAGGAAAGATGAGCAATATTCTTCCATGAGTCAAATGAAATGTGAGGAAGGAAACATTTTAAGTGGCAAAAGAAGCTAGTAACAAGGGTAATACCAAGTATGCATTCACAGTGAAAATCTTAACCGAGAAACTTAAAATAAAACCCACAGTCTAACATTTAAAAATAGGCACTTAACAAGTTTTCTTGCAGAGGGTAATAGTCATTTAATATTACAATTCTCTAAATTTAGTGCAATAGCTCTTTGTTATCTGACTTTTCTGAATCATAAGGGGATTAATGATATAGGCAAATATCCACTAGAAACTGAGTATTAACTATTAGGTATCATCCCTGAGTATCTGGGATTAAGCTTCAACTCTCCTCTTGGGGCAATTTTAACTCATTATCTCCTATACTCTTCAGAGACCTGTGATCTGTACAAATATCCACTCTAAGGATGAGGATTTTCACTATGTATAAGGAGACATCCCACAGTTATTAGAAACTTAAAATATATACTAAAAATACAAAGGTAAACTTATTGCTTCTAATTAAGAATGTGTTAATGCACTGTGCTTCAGAAACAGCGAAATTTCCTAAATTACATTTTAACTCTTTTGTTTCTGGTAAAACATGCACTTTAGCTGAAAAATATTTGCCATTTAATTTGTAAATCCATGAAGAAAGACAAATTCATAAGTCTCTTAAGTCATTAAAAATTAATCAGATTTCTTTAATATAACAGTTGGATGACTGGGAAGAGATCTGGAGTTTTATGAAGTCCTATACATTTTTCTCTTTCAACATTGTAAATTATGTTATTTCCGAAGTCAAACTCAGTGAGTGGTCACAAAAAACTTCATGCTGGGATCCTGATAAGGAATTTATAGCATCTCATGTACATTCTTATTTAAGCAATACAATGTATCTTTAGATTCAATAAATCTTCCTAACATTTGACTACATATTTATTTGCCAACGGACATGAGTGTCTATAAAATTAATCAGTCAATAACAGCCAAGGGTAAATTCCTTAGATAAGCTGTATATTAACATACTTATATGTTCAGGACAAATGATACACAGGTGAGCCATTGCCTTCCCTGAATCCTTCGTTCTATGACAGAGAGAGAGAGGACTGTCATCAGATGATTGATATTTAGGGCCAGAGGATTTCACGTCTATATTTTACCACATAAAGAAAGCCCTCTTACGAATACCTCGCCAGAGCGCCCCGCCAAAACCAAACCAGAGAAGTCAGTGCTGAAACATGGACTCGCCACCAGATGGCAGCAATGCTTTTATGAATAATGCAGCATTCTGTGCAGTCCATCTAAGATTTCCTATGTTAATAATAGAACAATCCTTACTTTAGTAAAAGGACAGATTTGTTCATAATGAAGTCAGCCATTTTTTCATGTCACTGATTATATTTTGTGGGGCCTATTTGTCTTCTAGTATTTGGGTTCCCCAAAATATTTATTTCCTTACGCATTAAACATCAAAGTGCTGTTGAATTTCATTTTGATATTGTGGTAGAAAATGCCTGTGACTTGAAATAAATATTTTCCTTTCTGATGGACAAATAACATCTGTGGTTGTAAATGTTCCAGTGTAGCTGTCAAAAGAGAAGGGTTTCACATAATTTCCTGCCACCCTCATCGGTACATCCTACACATCAAAAGAGCACGTTCATAACCTCCTTTTCTACGAACTGATTTCAAATCTACCACAGATCTCAAATATCAGAAGCTTGTCTTCTAGTTGACGATGGGTGTTTGAATTTTGAAAAATGAAGGTTTGCTTAAATTCAAGTTAAAAAAAGAAACACAAAAACTATCAAGTATAATGTACCTGCAGCCCCCCCCCCCCCCGTCAGTGTTTCTTTCCCTTTCGGAACCATTGGCAGCAAATTTGTTGATTTTGCCACTAAAGTTTTTGGTTTGCACATGTTCACCAAGGAAGTAAGGCTGGTAGAATTTCCCCAATGTTGGAAATAAAATGTTTGGCAAATTGGTGGGACTAAAGCCAAGAATCTAATAGTGCTCTTCTAAAACAGAAATCCATCTAAACCCTTGATGTGAATGTTCCTTTCTTGGTCTTTATCTGATCTGTTAATCTGAAAACAGTTCAAAGGGCTCCCTTCCTGATTTCTCCCCAACATCAGGCATTTTGTTTCATTGTTTCACTTAGGTCATCTCTCAACATCCTGTTTTGTTAAGATAAAATTTAGAGCAGCCTCCTCTCTCCTTCAAATACCAAGAATCTTTCACTCTTCTGCAGTGTTTTATATTTTTTGCTTTTGAATATTTATTTTCTACCAAATTTTTAGTAACACATTTAACTCATATATTGAGAGATTCTATGCATAGATTCTACAAATGGCCTCTCCAATTCTGTATGAGTGCTGGCATTTTCCTTTCATCTTAAACTTAGTGGGTTCCCCCCCCCCCAAGTTCATTTCAAACCTTTGTTTATGGATGCTTGCTTTGTTATTTTCTTATACTCCTTTAAACATTGCTCTGAGGTTTGAGAGTTGTGCTCACCACTGCCCAGATTTTTCTCCTGTTCAGTGGCTTGTGGCATATAAACACTGTGAATATATATGTATTTTTTCTCTTGCCTTCAGATCCAGCCTCATTACCTTATGTTTCTAAAAACTGAACGGCATTGGCTATTTATCTGCCAGTGATCCTAGGCTATCCAAAAGCACTCAATTTTATTTTACCCTGTGTCATCCTTATGGACAAGCTGTAAAATGTGATACCATTTACTGGCCCCATCTATTATGTACCAGCTTTGGGGATTAAATTGTTCCTTTTTCTGGAAGAAGCCTGTTCGCTATTTAAAAAAAAAAAA
>RCUC01111628.1:0-34372 GCA_003697995.1 Taxidea taxus jeffersonii
AAATGTTTCAGCTTGGGGACTGGAAAGGCTCTCTGTGCCTTCCTGTCTCTCTGTTTCTCTGAGGGGTGATGTTGATGGCTTCTGTCTTTGTCTTCACAGGGAACGCTAATGATCCATGACAAAGAGGTCACCCTTGAGTATATACCAGGCCCAGATTTTTGGTACTGCAAACGGGTAAGTGCCAAGAATTCTGTTCCTTAGAGGTAAGGATCCTCTGTGTCTCCAGGAGTGCCCCCTGGTCGTATGCATTGCCAAGGGCAAAGCTCTTCCACGTTAGTTCACTTCAAATGAACCAAGGATCAGGGCAAGGCCAGCCACCATTCATGCTTCCCAGCTGCTGCCTGTGGCTATAGAGGGTTCTGGGCCTGTTGGAGGCATTTTCTCAAGGGACACACACCATGCTCTTTAATTGATTATGAATTGCGTTGACTTACAGCCTCTCCCTGGTGATGCTTCCTGAGGGTGGTTATAGGGGATTAGTATTGGGAGAGGTTGTTTCTATGAGAGGTGCACACTTTTTGGATATTATCGGTTTCCAAGGATATAGAACTTCATGGCATTTTACCTCTCTTAAAGTCTAATAGTCTTCTAGAATGGCATATTTAAAGATTTTAGGCTACACTCTTTTCAGATTTTATTTATCTGAGAGAGAGGAGAGCATGAGTTGGGGCGGGGGGTTGCCGAGGGAGAAGCAGACTCACCGCAGACCAGGGAACACAATACGGGGCTCAGTACCAGGACCCTGGGATCATGACCCAAGCTAAAGGCAGATGCTTGACTGACTGAGCCACCCAGGTGCCCCTAGGCTATACTCTTACTGGAAGTCCAGCTGGCTTGCAAATGAGCATGAAAATAAAATTTGTCATTTTTCATTGCTGCTACTTAGTTTCGGAAATAATTATTATGAAAAATTTATAAAGTTTCTGAACCATAATTCATTAAAAGTTCATTATAGAACTTGATAAAATTCAGTAAAAACTTTAGCTTGACATTTTATTAGTCTGAGTGAAATATCATTTGTATAGCTGTGGTTGTCATTAGCCAAAGCACTCATATTTCATGGTGTCATTTTAGGAAAACATTTAACTTTTTAGGGCGCCTGGGTGGCTCAGATGGTTAGGCATGTGCCGTTGGCTCAGATCATGATCCCAAGGTATTGGGATTGAGCCCCACATCAGGCTCCCTGCTCAGTGGGGAGCCTTCTTCTCCCTCTCTCTCTCTGTGTCTCTCATGAATAAATAAAATCTTTTAAAAAAGTAATTTTTAAAAAATTATGTTAAAGTACACATAACATTAAATTTATCATTTTAACAATTTTAAAACATATAATTCACTGGCATTAAGTACATTCACAGTGTGGTACAACCATCATCATGTCTAGTTCTAGAACTTTTCATCACTTCAAAAGGAAACCCTGTATCTATTAAATAGTCACTCCTTAGTCTCCTTTCCCTCATTTCCTAATAAACCACTAATCTGCTTTCTATCTTCACGGATTTGCCTGTTTTAGACCTTTCATGTAAGTGGAATCATAAAACATTTGATCTTTTGTGTCTGCCTTTGTCCACTAAGCATGTAGTCAGGGTTTATCCATGTTGTAGTGTGTATCAGTATGTCACTCATTTTTATGGATGAATAATAATATCCTTTACCACATTTTGTTTATCCATTCATCATTTTATGGACATTTGGGTTGTTTCCACCTCTTGTCTGTTGTAAGTAAGACTGCTGTGCCATTCATGTACAGGTTTTTGCCTGAACAAACATTGTCAAATCATATGGTACTTTTATGTTTTAACTCTTTGAGGAATCACCAGGCAATTTTCCAGAGACAGCAGCTGCACCATTTTACATTCCCACCAGCAACGTATGAGAGTTCAAATTTATGCATGCCCTTGCCAGCATTTGTAATTTTAACCCTTTTTAAATTTTTTTTTATTTTTAAATAATCTTTACATCCAGTGTGGGGCTCAAATTCACAGCCCCAACATCAGGGGTGGCACACTCTACCAAGCCAGCCAGTTACCCAGCCCTTTTTTTGGTAATAGGTATCCTAAGTGGGTATAAAATAGTATCTCATGATTTTAATTTGCATTCCCTAGTAACTAATGATGTTGAGCATCTTTTTATGTGTTTGTTGCCACTTTTGTGTCTTCTTTGGAGAAATGTTCATTCAAGTCCTTTGCCCATTTTTAATTGGGTCATTTGTCTTTTTGTTGTTAAAAGAGCTCTTTATACTGGATTCTGGATATAAATCCCTAATCAGATATGTGATTTGCATTTATTTTTTCCCATTCTCTTGTCTTTTACTTTCTTACCATGTTTTTTGCACAAATATTACTTTTGATAACGTCTGAGTCAGCTGTTGTTTTCTTTTGTTGCTTATACCTTTGGTGTCAGGAAACAATTGCCAAATCTGCAGTGATGAAGATTTACCCCTGTGTTTTCTTCTAAGAATTTTATAGTTTGGGCTTTTATCTTTATTTATTTATTTATTTTTAAAGATTTTATTTATTCATTTGATAGACAGAGATCACAAGTAGGCAGAGAGAGACAGAGGAGAAAGCAGGCTGTCCACAGAGCAGAGAGCCCGATGTGGGGCTCGATCCCACGACCCTGGGATCATGACCCGAGCCGAAGGCAGCGGCTTTAACCCACTGAGCCACCCAGGCGCCCCTGGGCTTTTATATTTAAAGCTTTTATCTGTTCTGAGTTAATTTTTGCTCATGCTGTGAGGTTAATTTTTGTTCAAGCCGTGAAGGGCAGCTTCATTCTTCAGCATGTGTGTATCCTCTTGTCCCAACATCATTTGCTGAGTTAACTATTCTTTTCCCATTGAATGGTCTTGTACCCTTGTTGGAAAGCAGTTGACCAGAGGTCTGTAGGTTTATTTCTGTAGACTCTCAGTTTTATTCTGTCGTTGTATATTTTTATCTCTACATTAGTACCATGCTGTTTTGATTATTGTAGCTCTGTCATAAGTTTTGAAATTGGTAAGTATGTCTTTCAACTTTGTTCTTTTTAAAGTTCTTTTGGCTATTGAGTGTGTTTTACAATTCCATATAAATTTGAGGGTCAGCTTTTCCATTTCTACAAAAAGACCATTAGGATTTTTATAGCATTTAATATTTTAATAGTGATTGCCTCTACAGTTTGAGATTATGGGTGATTTCCCCCCTCTTATACTTTCTGTATGAGCTATAATGCACATGTATTGTTTCTTTTATAATCAGGATGGAGGGAGCCAGAGCCAGGATTAAAGAGACAGTTTTGAACTCTTTTTTTTTTTTTTTTAAGGTTAATTTACTTACTTTCAAGAGAGAGTGAGCAAGAGAGTGAGCACATGAGCAGGGGAAGGGCAGAGAGAGAGGGACACTTCCAAGATCATGATCTGAGCTGAAATCAAGAGTTGAATGCTCAACCAGCTGAGCCATCCCCATGCCCCAAACTCTGCTTTCTTTTAACTGGCAGAGAGCAAATTTTGATATCTGATGTCAAAATTACATAGCTATTGCCAAAACTGTTCTTGAAAGAACAGAATGGCTTCGTTACATTGTCCCCTAAGATGACAAGCTACTTGCTTAGCTGTCTCAGGGGTACGTGTAATTTCTGCACTTCTCTTTTGGAAGGAGTGCACCAGCCCTGCATATGTGACCTTTGACCTGATGTGGAAGCTGCCAAAAAAAAATATTTATGGCAGTATTATTTGTAGTGACCTAGAAGTGGAAACAACAAAAAAATCCATCAACCAATAAATGGATAGATCAACAACATGCAGTACAGCCCTACGGTGGATGTTATTTGGCAGTTAAAAGGAATGTATGGGGCTCCTGGGTGATGCAGTCAGTTGACCCTCTGACTCTTGTTTTGGCTCAGGTACATGATCTCAGTCTTGTGAGATCAAGCCCTGCATCAGGCCCCTTGCTAAGCGCAGAATTTGCTTAAGATTCTCTCTCCCTCCTGCTTGTGTGCACACACACGTACCTGCTCTCTCTCCTCTCTCAAATAAATAAATCTTTAAAATAAATAAAAGGATTGAAATGCTGCAACATGCTAAAACATGGATAAACTTTGAAAACACTATGCCAGACACAAAGCACCTTATATTGCCCTATTCCATGGGATTGGTGGTCAGAGTGCGAAATGACTCCACAAGGTTCGTTTTGGGTCAATGAAAATATTCTAAAGTTAGATTGTGGTGATGGTTGCACTCTGTGTATACTAGAAATCATTGGGGGTGCTTGGATGGCTTAGTTGATTAGGTACCTGACTCTGGGTTTCAGCTCAGGTCATGATCTCGGGGGCCATGAGATAGAGGCCCGCATCGGGCTTCACTTTCTGCGTAGGAGTCTACTTGAGTTTCTCTGTTTCCCTCTACCCCTCCGCCCCTTCCCCCCTCAAATAAATAAATCTTTAAAAAAAAAGAAAAAAAGAAATCATTGAGCGTTTGAAACAGGTGAACATGGGCACCTGGGTTGTCAGTGGGTTAAGCCTCTGCCTTCGGCTCAGGTCATGATCTCAGGGTCGTGGGATCGAGGCTGGCATCAGGCTCTCTGCTCAGCAGGGAGCCTGCTTCCCCCTCTCTCTTTCTGCCTCTCTGCCTACTTGTGATCTCTCTCTCTCTCTCTCTCTCTCTCTCTCTGTCAAATAAATAAATAAAGCTTTAAAAAAAAAAAAAAGAAACGGGAACATTATGGTACTTAAACCAAGGTTAGGATCCTGACTTCACCATTTACAACTCTTCTGTAGTAATAAGCAGCCTCCAAATCCCAGAGACTTAAGTTCATTTAAATGGACAGACATATATTTCATGGGTCATTGCTTCTGTTTTGCTCTATGACCTCATTCTGGGACCCAGCTGGAAGGAGCAGTCCCAGTGTGGCACTGCTGTCCCACTGCCCAAGGGAGAGAGCCCATGCTCCCAACCAATGGCTCTTAGAGCTTCTGCCAGGTCATGTTCACTCACACTCTGTTGGCCAAAGTGAGACACGGCCAGAGGTGCCCATGGAGAGGGAAGTGCCCTCACCCTGCAGGGAGGCACCACGGTCGCTGGACAGTGGGCAGGGCTGTGCCTGTGATTCTGCCGCTCACTGAGAAGGGACCAAGGAAATAGTCGATTGTAATGACCTTACTCGAGTACTGTCTCCAGGCCTCAGTTTCATCTTCTACAAAATGAGGAGATAATAGTTGTCTGAATCACTTCAGGTGATGTTTTGTGGAATAGGCCTGGTACTTGGTGTGTGCTCTTTACTCATTAGCTTCTGAACTGCGGTGGCTACTGTTCTCCTCCATCTCCATCTTGAATGCCCTTCTTACTCCCCCTACAAGGTCCTACTCCAGTAGCAGCCTTTTCTTCACAGTTCCTGTTCCTTGGTTTCCTGCCAGCCAGAGCTCTGTCCTCATACTACTTGGAAGTTCACTGGCAAATGTTTAGCATCTTTGGAATTGTGCAGTGTGCTTTTACCTTTTTGTTCATAGGTTCAGACAAGAAAAACTACATTGACATTGCAAAGTGCCTTGTCCCTTGTTTGGGTGAATGAATGTTTTTTCCTTTTACCATCCTCAGAAGAGCTGCCAGAGGCACTACTTACGTATCTTCCTCTTCTTTCCTTGCCCCTTATTTATTTATGTGTTTGTTTGTTTGTTTGTTTAGAAATTTTAGTTACTTAACAGAGAGAGAACACAAGCAGGAGGAGTGGCAGGGAAAGGGAGAAGCAGGCTCCGTGCTGAACAAGGAGCCTGACATGGGACTCCGTCCCAGGACTGTGGAATCATGACCTGAGCCAAAGGCAGATGCTTAACAGATTGAGCCACCCAGGTGCCCTTCCTTGCCCCTTTTTAAATCAGTGTTTGAGAAAGGGGCTTTGGCAGTTGAATTATCAGCTCCAGCCCAGCCTGAATGGGGCTGAAGTTCAGGACCAAATATTGGATGCAACTGTGAGGGGCAGTGGCTTTGGGGCAGTAGTATTGTATAAACCATTTAACAGTCCAGTTTTCTTAGTTAAATTTATTTCCTGTAGAAATCCATGTCGCAGCAAAGGCATTTGGGACTGCCCTGGGATCCACGTGCCCTATTAGAAGGCACCTGTCACACAGCAGCTCACCACATTCTGTCTGCTGGCTGTGATGAGTGGGGGGACATCAGATTTGTTAGGCTTTATGGTGTTCTGGGATATGGCTTATTTCTTTCATGTTTGGCAGGTGCTGTTGTGTTGGATAAACACAAGATTTTTTTAAATGTTTTTGGTCAAATTGAAGTCTTTCCCTTTCCCATGCAGTGTAAGGCCAGCGTAGCTGGACACCGATCTTCATGTTCACTCTGCAAGTGCCCAAGGGAAGGTGAGTGATGGTAGAAGTGGTGGTGGTAGTTTTTGTGTACTGATCAAAACAAAGCTCTGGTCTCTTTGGCTTTTGAGAGTGATCTTCCCTAAATACAAGTTGATCTATAAAACTCTTAGAAGTGCAATGTGATCTCTAACTTCATGTTACCTGTTAGTGAATGATACTGGATCTCAGTTCCACCAGGGGAAGGAGATGGGTTGCCAGATCCTCACATTGAGGGAACTAAATGGGAAGCTGACCAGAGATCAGAAGTAGTGTTATTTAGAATACATTTAAGGATGTTAGGTTGAGAAAGAATCTCCATGGCATTCAGCCATGTGACCCTTATCATAGTTACTGCTTCGTAGTTACTGAGAATCATCTGCCATCAGGATCATTTTCTTATTTACATTCTATATAAACATTTCAGGATCTTCAACAGAAAAATATTTGTTAAAGTAACAGTAAAAAATGAACAAGAGAAAATAATCAAGATTATATGTTGTTTGTATTTTTTATTTTATTTATTTAATTTTAAGATTTTATTTATTTATTATGTCAGAGAGAGAGTATAAGCAGGGGGAACAGCAAGCAGAGGGAGAAGTGGGCTTCCCACTGAGCAAGAATCCTTGCTTGTGGGAATATGGGACTTGTGGGATATGGGACTTGATCCTAGCACCCTGGGGTCATGAGCTGAGCCGAAGGCAGATGCTCAAACAACTGAGCCACCCAGACATCCTGGGTATGTCTTGTTTTTATAAAGGAATAAACCTACCAGCTTCTCAGTCACTTAACTTTAAATAAATTTCTCCAGAGAACCTTTAGATAGGCAACCTTGAAGAGTCTGTCAAAGGCACCTGTAACAACAGTCCTATGGCAATGACTTTTTTTTTTATTTTTGAAGGTTACTAATTTATTTATTGACAGAGCAAGTGCACAAGCAGGGGGAGCAGCAGAGAGAGAGGGAGAAGCAGGCTCCCTGCTCAGCAGGGAGCCCGATCCCAGGACTCTGGGGATCATGGCCTGAGCCAAGGCAGATGCCCAACCAGCTAAGCCACCTGAGCCACCCAGGTGCCCCAGCAATGACTGTCATATGCCTGTTTTTTATATTACCCATTCAGGAGAGCTAGGGCATGACCATAAAATACAGTTCAGTGTAGGGATCCAGATAGCCTTCTAAAGGACCTGTTTGTTCCAAGTTTAGAACTTAGTATGTCTACAAAGAGTTCTTAGCTGGGGTTTTGGCCTGCAGTGGAGATTCTACTCTCTAGTAAGGACTGTGAAGCAGGTGTTCTGAAAATCTTTAAGGAAGGCTCTAGACGCTGTAGAAGCCAACCCAACTTGTGAAAAGGTGAGTAAATAACTGAGATTTTTAGCTTGTATTACTTCAGATTAGGCAGAATTGTGTGTTTTTTCCCTGAAGAAGGACTTCTTTCTCTGTGTATTCTAACAAAGGAATGACTGGTTTATAAATTTCCTTGGGTGCCCTACCACTAAGAGGGCTGACACAGCTTTAACCTGGAAACCTGTAAAGCAGGTGTTCACTAGTTGCCTATCACTGCTGTTATCTCTACATTGGTCCTATAGAATGTATTTTTTTGAACTACCTGGCTTCCTGTGAACCCTTCAAGAATGAATTCATTGCAAAAATATGTTCCTAATTAATTGGACAAATTGTCCTGCTATAGAAAGAGATTTAGAATGAATCATTTATATTTTGAAGGACATTTGCTCATTACAATTCTTTGCAAATGAATGAGCTATACACAGGTAGGTCTGTTAGCTTCCCCAGAGAAGAGGGCACCTGTGATCTTACAGAATTTGAGACAGCTATTTTAGTACCATAACACTGGAAGAAGGAAGACTCCTAGTTGGGATATATGTTTCTACCAAACTTCTGGCAAGGGTCATATCTTTGGTAATTTTGTTCCCAAGTCTGTTCTTTTCATTGGTTTAAAAAGTCAGGCCCAGCATCTCATGAAGGATTTCTTATATTTAAATGTTTGGGAAGTAATAGAAAACTCATAAGATGAAATTTAAATACTTGAGTGGCTTCTTTGAACTATTTCATGTGCTTTCTCATTGGCCTGGCTTAAAATCTATTAGAGGACTTTTTTTTTTAGGTATTTCTGGGGCTATTAAAAGCAGTCCATGAGTATTTGGTAGCAGGTAAGGAGGAATCACAGCAGTAATGTTTTTGGGATGAAACCTGCTGGAGATTCTCTTTCTGTTTCTGTTCCTGTAGTGACAGAAGCCAAGCAAGAATTAATAACCTATCCTCAGCCTCAGAAAACATCCATACCAGCACCGTCAGAAAAACAACCCAACCAGTCCCCAAGGTCAGCTGATAAGGAACCTGAACCCAAGAAGAGAGAAGAAGGACAAGAACCACGCTTGGGACATCAGAAGAGAGAAGGAGAAAGGTATCTGCCTCCTCGAAGAGAAGGGCTCACCTTCCGAAGAGACCGAGAGAAGGAGCCATGGTCTGGGGAGACACGCCAGGATGGGGAGAGCAAAAGTAAGTGATTTGTCAGGGCACGAACCAGTAATTTGAGTATAGATGGCCTGTTCTGTGGCTAGGTACCAGGTGTTTCCCACACCCTAGTAAAACTGCTCAGCCTAATTGTAGAGGCTGTTGCTTTCTGCAGGCGTTGCTATAACTAGTCAGAGGAACCTACATCCTCCAAATAGCAAATTGCTATTCAAATGCAGCAAGACATCATTTCAGATTTCCAAGTATTGGCAAAGAAATGTTTGAAGTATGTGACCCAACATTGTTTTATAGAATCAGCCTTGCTAGAGCAGAGTAGCATCTGCAGTAGAAAAGGACAGTCAGGCTCTGAGGGCTTTGAAAATTAACCTTTCTCTCTTTCTTTGCTCCTCCTGTTTGTATGGTTCGTTCAGCAATTATGCTAAAACGCATCTATCGTTCCACTCCACCTGAGGTCATAGTGGAAGTGCTGGAACCCTATGTCCGCCTTACTACTGCCAATGTCCGTATCATCAAGAACAGAACCGGCCCCATGGGCCACACTTACGGCTTTATTGACCTCGACTCCCATGCGGTAAGTTTCCTCTGCCTTGGAAGGGCCAAGGGATAGCTGACTATAGAAACCTCAAGAAGGTTTGAAGGACTTTCTTCTCATTGGAATTCTCATGTGCTACCTGGTATCAAAAACCCCCTCATTCTTTCCTTGAGGTATAATGTTCATTCAGAGGAAGGGACTGCCTTTGAAAGTTAGAACTCTGAGCATTTTTCTAGATTTGGTTTTGTCTTTTGGTGTTTACAATGTCAATTAAAATAACATGAGAACTTAGTTACTTGTGAAGAATCTGTGTATTGAACCTTGCAAGCTTTAGTAAATTTTCTAGTTTCTTAAATTTGTTTTGCTCAGCCATAAATGGTTTTATATTTGATGGTAACAGAACATTTCCTCTTTTTTCCTTAAAATGTTGTTTAAGAGATTCTTGTGGCTTGAATTTTTAGTTGTGGGGCCCCTTTCTATGGAAGTAACATGAAAGTAGTAATGAAAATCATTGATATTTTTCTTTTTAAGATTTTATTTGAGAGAGAAAGAGCACAAGTTGGGGTGTGGACAGAGGCAGAGGGAGAAGCAGCCTCCCCACTGAGCAGGGAGCCCTAAGGGGGGCTTGATCCCAGGACCCTAGAACCCTGGGATCATGATCTGAACCAAAGGCAGATGGTCAGGGCACCTGAATGGCTCAGTGGGTTAAGCCTCTGCCTTCGGCTTAGGTCATGATCTCAGGGTCCTGGGATCGAGCCCTGCATCGGGTTCTCTGCTCAGTGGGGAGCCTGCTTCCCCCTCTCTCTCTGCCTACCTCTTTGCCTACTTGTTATCTCTCTATCACCTGACTGAGTCACCCAGGTGCCCCCTCGTTGGTAAACTGTATCTGATGCAATGAGAGTTGCAGCCTAAAAGAAGGGGATATGAATTTCTGATATCAATACCAGAAACTGATGTCTACTGTGATCACTATTCTGATCAACCCTTCATAGAAAGTTGCCTATTTTTGCCAGTGTGCTCTTACTATTATAATTATAGAACTTCATATTCAGTAAATTTTTCTTTTGAGAAGGAAAATCCACGTTTTGTTCTCTTTCAAAGGACATAGCCTTTTCTCTCTTTGTGCTGCAATGTGTCTTTCGTTTCCCAGGAAGCTCTTCGTGTAGTGAAGATCTTGCAGAACCTTGATCCACCATTTAGTATTGATGGGAAGATGGTAGCTGTAAACTTGGCCACCGGAAAACGAAGGTAAGGCAGAGGAGTGGGGCTCCTTTGTGATTCCCTACTAAAGTTCTTGGGAGGCAACTCCTAAAAGGTAGAGATGGTAAGACATGGTACTTTCCAGTGTGGATTTCTTCAGATACATGTACCTATTTTCTTTTTCTGAAGCTCAGCTTATTCTGACTCTAGTTATCTTTTTTTTTTTTTTTTTAAGATTTTTTTTATTTATTTGACAGAGAGAGAGAGATGGTGAGAGTGGAAACACAAGAAGCAGGGGGAATGGGAGAGGGAGAAGCAGGCCTCCCAAACAGCAGAGGGCTCGATCCTAGGACCCTGGAACATGACCTGAGCGGAAGGCAGACACTTAACGACTGAGTCACCCAGGCGCCCCTCTAGTTGTCTTTTGTTTTTGTTTTTGTTTGTTTTTTCCTTAAATAGCAGTACTAGGTACTTTAGTGCCTTCCTTCTTCACTGCCTAGTATCTTTGGGTTCCAAATAATGATACAGTCTTGGATGTGGAGAAAAATCTCGATACATCCTTTCCCCTCTGAATCCTAAGAAAATGCTCTCCTGACTCTGCACTCCCCTGACCCTGTTCGTGCCTCCATGGTACCAGGATATCTGATACCCCTTTACTCCTGTACTTACCTTGACCCAGGAGCAGTCCCTGAGAAGCGGCTGCATCGGAGAGGCAGGCTTGCAGGATGGGGCAGATCGTGCTCTGGCACCTCAACTCGTTTGCTCTTCTGCTCCGGCAGCAGCCGTGTAGGAGTCTCTGTACTGCCGGGCCCGCTTGCTCTGGATCCGTTTCATTCCCTGCAGAATGGGCAAAAGTTAGTTTCTTGGCAAATCCGTAGGGTTAGGCAGTTCTCAAGTGGCTTTTTGTAGCAGACTCAAGATGTGTTGTGTTATTTGTTGCAGAAATGATTCTGGGGACCATTCTGACCACATGCACTACTATCAGGTAGGCTTCGGCAGCTGGGGAGTGCTCTGTCAAAATCCTCCAGTGACTGAAAGAGTCATCTGAATTTTCTCCAGTGGGTGACTGGTAAGAGCTATCAGAAGTTCCGTAATTTTAACTAGCCTTTCTGTGATAGGGTAAAAAGTATTTCCGAGACAGGAGAGGAGGAGGCAGAAATGCAGACTGGGCTTCAGATACAAATCGACAAGGACAACAGTGTGAGTTGCTTGTTTTATTTCTACTGCTCTTTTTGGCTTAACTGCTCAAAATTGAGATCTTTGTGGTCACAGAGTTAGCAAGAAATACTGTTGACTGAGGATGCTCATTCAGAGAGAGTACCATCTACAGGTTTTGCACCTGTGTGGGTTGGCCGGCCCCATGCTTGGGTTGTTCTCATTCCCATAGCAGGGCTCCACTGGACAGGGACTAACATTGACTCTGGTTTTATTCCCACTAGCATCGTCTGACTGCTACATATATGATTCTGCTACTGGCTACTATTATGACCCTTTGGCAGGAACTTACTATGACCCAAACACCCAGGTGAGTTTTTTGTTTGTTTACTTTATCAGTGATTCTTTTGAGAAGAGTACCTATAATTTGTTGGTTTAAAGACTTTATTCCCTGGATTTTTGGTTGCTTATTACATGAAAAGTGGAAAAGTTTAAATCTCATGGAAGTTTAAATCCTTCTCCATTTCTGGCAGCTGCTGTTACACTGTCTGTATCTCATGTCTAATCTGGTGTTTTTTAAAGTCCACATCATATATTGAGTTTTATTTACTGAGTTGTGTTCATTTAGGATTTAAAGATGGTGACCTTTGTGTTAACTGTTGCCTATAGAGAAAATCAGTGCTTTGTGGCATTATATGTAAGATAGTGCTGCTCTTGGAAAAATGGACAGTGATTGGTCTGGATAGGCCAGGGCCCCTGGAGTGGGTTTCAGGATTGTCTGAAGCGGTCTCTTCTTAGGCTTGTGAGGGAGAGAGCTGTTCTTTCTCCCAGAAGGGAACTTGTTCCTTAGACCTAGAATTAACTGGGAAAGTGAGATATTCTATAGACTTAACAGTTTCTAACTGAATTGCAGCAAGAAGTCTATGTGCCCCAGGACCCTGGATCACCTGAAGAAGAAGAGATCAAGGAAAAGAAGTCCACCAGTCAAGGAAAGTCAAGTAGTAAGAAGGAAGTATCTAAAAGAGATAGCAAGGAGAAAAAAGACCGAGGAGTGACAAGGGTAAGAGGACTTGTGAATCTTCTTTACCAGACAATTACAGATTCAATAAAGGCATTATAGAGGAGATCTAGGGTTGAGATGTGAAGTTACCAAAAAAGCAGACAATCCTCTTGCGTCTTACAGCTGGTGGTAACTCTTTCACAAATGCAAAAACTGTGGATGGTAGAACAAAGTGACTTAGCTAAACCCTAACACCTGGGCTCCACATAGTTTCACTTTCCTACACCCCCTCTTCAGTGCTTGACTCAGAAATGTGTATACACATTTCTGTAGGTGTAATTTTAGCAGAGGTTACCATTCTGTACTCTCTGCTCCATTTATATTTGCTCTTAAGTAGTTTTTCCATGGTTCTATAATACTCTATTATTTATAATTATTTATAATATTTGGATTCAGCTTTTGCCACTTACTCTTTTTTTTTCCTTTTTTAAGATTTTATTTACTTGTCAGGAAAGAGAGTGCACACAAGCAGGGGAAACTTTCCAACCGTATTCCCAATCATTTGTAAAATAAGGGTATTAATGCCTATCTGGGAGGGTTGTAGTAAAGGCTGAGGACAATAATGCATATAAACGTCTCATCTGGTGCCTGACATATAGTGATCACTCAGTATATACTGAATGTTATGTTTTCAAAGGCTTTTTATTTTGAAATCATTATAGCAACATTTCAGATACTTCACAAATAGGGGTTTTGGAAAATCTGATTAATTTCAACAGGGTTATTAGCCCAGCTTTATGAGTATCATATAAGAATTATGGGTTTAATCAGTTTCAGGAAAATGCCAGTGAGGGGACAGCCCCCACAGAGGATGTCTTTAAGAAGCCCCTGCCTCCCACTGTGAAGAAGGAAGAGAGTCCTCCACCAGTAAGGCTAAGCCAACACCTGGGGCTAGGGCTGGGGATGGGGATACGGCTGGTTCTGAATGGAAAGGGAAGTTCAAAGGCTGATGTTTCACTTCAGTGTTGGTCCTTTTGTTCTCTCTACCTAACAAACAAGGACTCTCTTGAGTATGAGCGTGAGATAAATATTCCTGTCTGCTAATAGGGATATAACTGGAGAATCCAAGCAACTTTCTGTATTCTTTCTTTGCACCCTGCACCATTCCCATCAGACAAGGAAATGTCTGGGCCCCCCCCCTTTTTTTATTTTATTTTATTTTTTTTAGGATTTTATTTATTTATTTGACAGCACAAGTAGGCAGAGAGGCGGGCGGGGGGCGGGGAGAGCAGGCTCTCTGCTGAGCAGAGAGCCCGATGTGGGGCTCAATCCCAGGACCCTGGGATCATGACCTGAGCTGAAGGCAGAGGCTTTAACCCACTGAGCCACCCAGGTGCCCCTGTCTGGCCCTTTTTAAGTTATAATCTTGATCTTGTTAATCCTTCTAAGAGACCCATTTTCCTGGCCCCGATTTTTTCTGCCTTTTGGTGCTGTGTACAAAAGCTCAGGTGTGGAGTGCATGTGTGGTCGTTTTTATGGTTTACCTGTTTGGCCAAAGTGAATGATGCTAAAATTAGTACCCGTTTTTTAGATGCATTAAAGTGATGGTCTCCTCTAATCATGGGTGATTCTGATTAAATGTAAATATGTAGCAATAGTGATCATGCTTTTTTATTTCGATTGATCACAAGCCCATGACCATGCATCATTATTTCACAATTCTATAAACTACTGATAAATACTCTTCCCATGTCCCATTATTAGTTTAATTCATTGTAGCATCAGTCCTTGACCATGCCTTTGCCTCGCTCAGGAGTTCAGTGTCTACCTGAGAGCTTATTCTTCATTTGCTTTCAGTCCACCTCCTTAAATCCCTTTTGCTGTAGGGGTTATTGTAACCCTTAATAAAGTTTATCTTTCCTTTTCTCCATGGGTTACGGTAACCTAAGGGGTTGCTGCTCTCTCTTCCTCTTTGTAACCTGTAACTTCTTAACTCTCCCTGCATCTATGTCAGTTCTCCTTTCCCTTCTTTCTCTTCACTGTTCTGTTGCTAGAGTCACTTCTGAGGGAATCTTTCTGGTTTTATCTGAGTAATCCAGGAGAAAAGTCAAGCTTGAACATGTTGCTTCCATGGGGGAAATGAGCATTTAATTATTAAATGATTAATCATCATTTAATAATTAATCGTCATTTTATGCCCAGTTCATTATTCAAACAAAAAGAGAAGAAATGAGATACCCATACTGGAATGTCCAGAAAACAGGCCCCACAGTATAGGTTGAGGTTGGTGTTAATCTCTGGCCTTCTCCCTTCAGCCTAAGGTGGTAAACCCACTCATCGGCCTCCTGGGTGAATATGGAGGAGACAGTGACTATGAGGAGGAAGAAGAGGAGGAGCAGACGCCTCCTCCACAGCCCCGCACAGCACAGCCCCCACAGAGGGAGGAGCTGACCAAGAAGGAGAATGATGAAGATAAACTCACTGACTGGAATAAACTGGCTTGTCTGCTCTGCAGAAGGCAGTTTCCCAACAAAGAAGTTCTGATCAAACACCAGCAGCTCTCAGACCTGCACAAGGTACGGGGTAGCAGCCCTGACCTTTCAAACTCTGGCCTCTTACCATCGTGTATTACAGTCCAGTGAATTGTTCCTCCACCTTTTGTCAGGAGTTGCTTTGCATTAAGGCTGTGCCCATCTTCAGAAACCTTGGTGTGTAGACCCAAGGCAAGCAGCATGGCTAGGCTGGGGCACCAGACTCCGTGGCTGTGCTGAAGACAGGAGGGGAGGGGGTCATCAAGTAGGAGGCTTGTTTGCTGAGTTTCTCATCATAGCTCTTCCATTAACCTAACAATTGGACTTCAGATAAGCCTCTTCTCTTCTGTGATATTTGGTGGCTTCCTCTGGTCCTGTCTAGTTCTGATACTATGCAGTTTTCCCAAAGGTGGGTCACATTCTGCCATCTCTTCATGTGGTGAGACACTGCTGTAAGCCGTGGCACAACATCTGCTGTTGGAGGGTTAACCTGACACACACTGGCTCTCCCCTGCATCTTCCTGCTCAGATGTACTGGCCAAAGAGCCAAATTCTGGACAAATAAAACCCCTAGATAGACTCTTGTTCTCAGTATATGGTGATTTATTTCACACTCCTTCTCTAGCAGATGTTGCTAGAGCCGGTGAGGAAATTAGATTTAGACTTTCCTTCAATATAATGTCCAAAGTCTTATGTAGCTAAAAGCTGAGAAGCTCTGCTTTTGGTAATAGGCCCCCCTCTCCCAGCTGCCTCTGTGGAGGCTCTGCAAAGTTTCTAGGGCTCTGAGAAGTTCCTCACAATCCCTACAACAGATTACCTCCCAGGTCCCTTTGACCTCGAATTCTAAGTCGTGAGACCGACACATTCAAATTTCAGCTCTTTGGGGGCACCTGACTGGCCCAGTCGGTAGAGCTTGTGACTCTTGATCTTGGGGTTGTGAGTTCAAGCCCCACATTGGGTGTAGATCTTACTTTAAAAAAAATTAAATTAAAAAAAAGTTAAAGGATATATAAAATTAAATAATAATAGATTTCAGCTCTCTGATGAAAATGCTGATAAATGGCTGATGTCAGGAAAGAGGAGCCAGAAATCTAGTGAATCCACGAATTGAACTGACCCTGGGACAGTGGAAAGTGAACTGTAGTGCTTTTTCCTTTTCCTTGCAGTGATCCAGTGCAAAGAATCCCCTATTCATACTGTACTGGACCCCTTAGGTTTCTTACATATGCTGGAGGGGATTGTGTAGTAGAGCCATGCTTGAGAAGTATGGGACCCTTAAGGAACACAGGACTCTCCAAGCAGTCTTTTTGTTCTTTTAGGACCTTGGGTTCTCCTTTTTGTGTTTTTCTGGGGGCTTAAAAGAGTGGATAGTATCCGAGGATGGTGAGTGGTGGTGGTAGTGGTAGGAAGATCATGTGGGCATTCAGTTTTCTCCACTAATGTGCTCAGATTCCCCTCTCTCATAATTTTTACTTTAGGTAAAGACCTATAAATCAGTTTTGTGTTTTCTGCATTTTTTTAAAAAAGTTTTATTCATTTGAGAGACAGAGTGCAGGGTGGGGTGTGGAGGCAGGAGAGGCAAAGGGAGAGAATCTCAAGCAGACTCCCTGCTGAGCATAGAGCCCGATTCAGGGCTTGATCTCACAACCCTGAGATGACCTGAGCTGAAATCAAGAGTCAGACAGTTAACTGACTGAGCCACCCAGGTGCCTCTGTTTTCTGCATTTGGAGAGAAGTAGAATGAAGGTCTCTCTTGTACCACACCATGTAACTAATCTGTGTGACAAGCCAACATTATAGCTTGGGTTCCTTTGGTGAGCCTAAAGCCAGTCCAGTTAGGAATTGTTGATTGCAGGGTACAGTGATCACTCAGGAGAACTGTTCAGTGAAAGAAGCCACAGTCCTAAAGCAGCTATTGGGAAAGACCTAGAGTCATTTTCTAGGACCACTTTTTCTAGACCTGTACTCCTAGAACTTTCTGTCTTCTCAGCAAAACCTGGAAATCCATCGGAAGATAAAACAATCTGAGCAGGAACTAGCCTATCTGGAAAGGAGAGAACAGGAGGTAAGTTTTGATGACCTGTTAACTCCCTTGACCTCAACTCTTTACTTTCTGGTGTGGAATTTGTCGGCTGTGCTGAAGACAGAGAATGAAGGGGACCTAAAAGATGGTGTATACATTTATCAAAACCCATCAAACTACATTATAATGGGTGCACTTCATTGTTTATAAAATTATACTTTAATAAAATTGATATATATTTTTTTAAAGATTTTATTTGTTAGAGAGAGAGAGAGTGAGCACAGGCAGACAGAGGCAGAGGGAGAAGCAGGCTCCCTGCCGAGCAAGGAGCCTGATGTGGGACTCGATCCCAGGACGCTGGGATCATGACCTGAGCCGAAGGCAGCCGCTTAACCAACTGAGCCACCCAGGCATCCCGATATATATATTTTAAAAGGGTGGTAGTTTAAGGTCTCCAAACAGGTCAAACAAATAGCATTTTTCTTTCCTGCCCAGCTTTTAAAATCAGTGAAGGTAGGGCTGCTAAAATACCGTCTTTTACTATCAGAGGCTAAGTCAGAAGAAGCAGTTTAGCGTAGAGCCAAATGGACTTGCTACCTAGATCACGTAATTAGACAGACTCCCTTACAGATAGCCACAAGCTTCCCTGCCCGGGCCAGATCTTATGTGATAGGTAGGAATCCTCCCGAGGAGGCCTACTGGAGAGCACCTCCTCCTCAGAAGAGGTAAACACAGCTGTAGGACAAGCACACCAGCTCATTCTTCTCAAATTTACCAGTCAGAGAAGCCACTGCTTTCTCAAGAAGAATATGTGAAGGAGCAAGAGATTCCAGGAGTTAACATTTGAACCCCCTTCACTTTAGAAGGACTATAAGGAATAAAGCAAATCTTCCCACTATTCAGCTCCCTTAAATGGAAATCTCAGGTCTTTTCTTCTGCTTACCAACAGGGAAGGTTTAAAGAAAGAGGAAGTGATCGCAGGGAAAAAGTCCAATCTTTTGACTCTCCAGAAAGGAAACGAATTAAATACTCCAGGGAAACTGACAGGTAAGCCAGGAACTTTTCATTCAGCCTAAGCCTCAAGGCCTAATGGTGAAACCATCTTCTTCTCTAGCTGTGCTGCTTTTTTTTCTCTCAGGGATAACTGAAGTCAGCAGGAGCAGGTTCTTTCTGAACTCCTTGAGCATGAGGTTTACTCCAACCTCTGACCACCCAGCTTCACTCAGGGTGTGTTTGGCTGGCTGCTTAGCTGCTCTCCTTCTCTCCTCATAAGTAATGCTATACCTCCTATGGACCTGACAATTCATCCTCTCGGGCTTTTTCTCTAGGGAACCTCCGTCCTCACACATAGGTGCTGAATGAATGATTGGCTGCTGATAGACCTATATGATCTCTAGATTCCTGTGCTTATTTCCAGTCAGTTCCAAGTCGGGAGCCCAGCAGAGTTAGATAGAATTTGTTGATAACCCATTGTGTCTAGGCACTGCACTAAGGGCAAGGAATACTTACATGGACAAGACCTATATTATCTTTGACTGAACACAGAATAAGGAAGGTTCAGGTGATGCTGTGTCTCATAGAGCAGACAGAATTTAATGGAGAAGGGGAGGGCATTTCATTTGGAGCAAACCGCATACGTCGTGGATGAGAGAGAGAAGTCATATGATGCATTTAAAAAATTGTAAGTAGCCTGATGGAGGCCAGCTCAGGAAGTTCATATTCCTTGAACACCATGCTAAGACTTTGTCTTAGGGCAGCAGGAGGTTATGAAATGATTTTAAAGAGGGTGCTGATCTGATGAGACTTGAACAGGTGTATATGTTGGTAAGCAAAAGAGCAGCTAATAGCCAGGGTAACTTATGTGTGAGAATGGGGGAGATCATTGATGGAGAAGGGCCCCAAAGGAGGGTTGATGGGGTCTGGGCATCCCAGATGCATCCCAGCTTATTTGCTCACTGCCCACAGTAAGATTATTTTTTAATCATGGCCCAATAATCATGTGTGTGTAAGTACCAAAAAAGAAATCTTCATGAAAAATACTTACTGTATATGGTAAACTCTGGTATTTTTATTCTAGCTTTTTCTATTTGCATTCTTTTTTTTGTTATTAAGGATGAGTGATTTTTTAAAAAGATTTATTTATTTTGAAAGAGAGAGAGAGTGCACACAGGTGAGCAGAGGGAGGGGCAAAGGGAGAGAGAGAGACTCTCAAGCAGACTCCCTGCTGATCATGGAACTTGACATGGGGCTTTATCCTATGACCCTGAGATCATGACTTGAGCCAAACAAGAGCTGGACACTCAACCAACTGAGCCAGGTGCCCTGTTTGCATTCTTTTTTTTTTTTAAGATTTTATTTATTTGACAGAGATCACAAGTAGGCAGAGAGGAAGGAAGGAAGGCAGGCTCCCTGCCGAGCAGAGAGCCCGATGAGGGGCTCCATCCCAGGACCCTGGGATCATGACCTGAGCCAAAGGCAGAGGCTTAATCCACTAAGCCACTCAGGTGGCCGCCCCCCCCCCCATTTGCATTCCTAAGAAGTGCTAAGGAAGAACCACTTAAACATTGTAACATTCTACTAGGTCATTCTCTGCAAATTGAAATAAACTGGGCTAAGCCAAAGGTAAAGGAGTCATTAAGGAGGAAGGATACCTTAGCCCTGAGTGAGTATGGCTGGGTGCAAAAAGATACCCTTCTGTATTCTTGGCACCCATCACACCACATTCTGCTGGTTCCCTTCCTTTTTAGTCTTCTCCCGTGCTTCTCTTAGTTTTCCGGGCAATTCCAGATACTCTCCAGAACTCTGCCCTCAGTGCTCTTTAATTCTTGTTGTTCTACCTCTTGACCTAGACCCAAGGCCACAGTCATCACTAAGAAGCTAACAGGTCCCTATGACTCCATTCCAAGGCAGTTTGGTTTTCTGAGCACAAAATCACTATTTCCATTTACCTCCTGGGAATGTCCTTATGGAGACCTCTTAGGCTCCTCACTCTAAACAGTGACTCAGTATTATATTCCATATCGTACACAGGTCCAGTCCTGCTAAACTAGCTGTGTGTTCTTCTTTCAGAGTAGTGACATCACTGCATCATGGCCTGCCTGTTCTGACCCAGTCTTCCTGCTTTATCCTCTGTATCATTACTGGCCACATCCCTAATTAAGCTTTTTTCCCCCTTTCTAGCTCACCTCCAAATTGGACTCTTTACTTTCCGTCTCTGCTCTTCAACCTCTAGTGTACTCTCTACCCTGGCACCAAAACCATCTTTGTGAACAGAAATCTCCTAAAACTTGCCTTTTGTGAAGGCATACCTTGCTTAGAAGGAGGCCTGGAGTCCAGGGGGGTTTTTTTGGCCCAAAGGATGAAGTCCAGAATCATGATTTAGCATGAAGTTTTGAGGCTTTTCAGTCTAGCCCAAGAAACTTTTGTCAGTTCCTACAATTCCTCTCCTAGACAAATTGTATTCTTTCACTTCTTATTTGTGGCCTCCTTTCCTCTCATGCTTTTTAGTCAGTTCAGATGTGCCCTCTCGTTGGATGGAATTCGTTGTTTTTGGTGATGCTCCTTCAGAGTTTGTGTCTTCTCTGATGTATTTCCATAGGAGATGTCTCCTGATCCCACATCCCTGGCTGAGTTATAGGCACATGTGGACATTATCCTTTTCATGTTCTTCCCTGTGAATAGGGGTGGGTCTTGGGCATCTCTGTATCTCCAGGACAAAAGCCTGTTGCATAGATAGCAGGCACTCAGAAGTATTCCCTAATATACTTCAGAGGAAGCAAATGTGAATCAAGAGGACAGAGGTTTTTATTAGGGTCACTTTGAAAGTGATGGTATGTAAGTACATCTGCTCCTTTCGCAGTGATCGCAAACCTGTTGGTAAAGAAGGAATCGACAGTAGCAACAAAGGAGGCTGTGTCCAGCAGACCGCTGGCTGGAGGAAGGGGGCGGGCCTCGGGTATGGCCATCCTGGATTGGCTTCAGCAGAGGAGGTGAAATGGTTTCCGACTTTTGGGGGTGGTGTGAACCTGGAATATACTTAATGTTCTTTCTTTCAATCAGTCTTGATTACTGGATGATAGCTAGGCATTCTGGGCCCTGGTAATTTTGGTTGGCTGTGGGAAAAGGAGAAAAGTAGAAATGTATTCTTACATGGAGTAAAAGGTGGGGCATTATGGGAATCAGGCAGTTGGAAACTGGCAAATCATTTGGTGACAAGAACCAGGGAACCTGCAGTAAAAGGAACAAAAGCATCTGAGAGGCATCGTCATCAGAGGAACTGAAATAGCTATAATATGAGGAGGGTGAGGTTAGTCCTGGTTCTCATGAAGGGCTCTACCTCACTTAGTTCAGGAAGAGAAGAGAGCAAAGGTTTTGAGAGGGAACATTGCCCATTTTGTGTTGGCTTGGTCCCCCACTGAACATGCCAACTGGAGGAGACTGGCTTCTCATGTCTGGTATTAAATCCTGTATCCTGAAGTCATGGCATCACCACCCTCCTTATTCGTCTTGGGTTTTGTTTATTAATTAAACATTCTAAAAAATTCCCCCAAATCCTGATCCTTACTGGTCCAGAAATACTTGTAATCAAAGGCCAGCCCTGAGGCTTATTAATTGATAGAGCCCACTTCATTGTTTGTCTTTGTGTTACAGACTGAAGGCCGGATGAGGGGGCCCAGTGTGGGGGCTCCGGGAAGAACCAGCAAGAGACAGTCCAACGAGACTTACCGAGATGCTGTGCGAAGAGTCATGTTTGCTCGGTATAAAGAACTAGACTAAAGAATGGAGACAAGTCCCCATAGGACACAACCTCCTTCTTGTTTTGTTTGTCCGTCTCTCCTTTTGTTTTGTTACTGTTCTTGCTGCTAGAACTTTTTTAAATAAACTTTTTTTCAATGTGATTTTTTTTGGTGGTTATATTTTTCTCCCACAGATGGGTGAGGGTGGGGCTTATGGTAGGAGGGAGAGTGCCTTGGTGCAGCCCATTTGAGGTGGCACTGAAATGGCAGCAAGTGCTACCATGAGCCAAGACACCACCTGCTGTCAGTGTGAGTGGATGTGTTGCGGTGACCTTTGAACTCTAGCTTGTGTGAGTACTATCAGATTTTAAAAATTATTTTCCTGATCTAATTAATGAAAACTGCATCCCAATATTGCTTGCTTCTATTTCTTTGATAACTGCTGAGACTGAATATTTCCATATGTTGGTTTACTACTGATTAGACCTTTTTTTTTTTTTTTAAGATTTTATTTATTTATTTGTTAGAGAGAGAGCACGAGCACAGGCAGACAGAGTGGTCTCTGTCTGCACAGAGCACAGGCAGAGGCAGAGGGAGAAGCAGGCTCCCCGCCGAGCAAGGAGCCCGATGTGGGACTCGATCCCAGGACGCTGGGATCATGACCCGAGCCGAAGGCAGCCGCTTAACCAACTGAGCCACCCAGGCGTCCCCTGATTAGACCTTTGAAGTCATCTTCTGACTTCCCCATTGTTGGTGGGGCTGGGGGAGCAGTGTGATAGCTCTTTTTCTAGATGCCTGCTGGGCACTTAATGTGTCACATGTTATGATCACAACAATGAGTTGGCATAGTAAGAGTTATTATACCCCTCCAGCCACTACCCCAGGTTTTCCTTCCCTCCTTGACTGAAATTCTCCAGAGAGGTGTCTTTAGACACCCTCTCAAATCTTTCTTAATTTTCTACCATATCACTGATACCATTTCACAGGATTTGCTTCAAAAGAGAGGGTTGTTTTTAATATTTCTTTTAATTCTTTGAAGTTAAAAGGACAACATCCTATGAACTTACTAAAACTTTAAAAAGTAGGGCGCCTGGGTGGCTCAATCAGTTAAGCGGCAAACTCGGTTTCAGCTCAGGTCATGATCCCCAGGGTCCCCAAGTCAAGCCCTGCATCAGGCTCTGTGATCAATGGAGAGTCTGTTTGGGGATTCTCTCTTCCCCATCCCCAGCTTGCACTCGCTCACTCCCTCGCTCTCAAATAAATAAGTAAATCTTTAAAACGTCAAAAAATAATTCCTCCAGATAACATATTATAGTACTAAGAATTGCACTTTTAAGATGTCTCCGGAGGAATGTTTTATAGGAAGAGAACTGTGAGTTTAGAAGAGTATGTTGATGGTATAAGGTGGGAGTTTGTAAACCTACCCAACAAGGTGGGACACCTGGGTGGCTCAGTTGGTTAAGTGTCTGCCTTTCCAGGGTCCTGGAATCAAGCCCCTTGTTGGGCTCCCTGCTCAGTGGAGAGCCTGCTTGTCCCTCTCCCATTCCCCCTGCTTATGCTCGCTCTCTCTGTCAAATAAATAAACCTAAAATCTTTTAAAAAAATTAAAAAATAAAAAACTTACCCATCAAGGGCCAGAGTCAATATTTTATACTTCACAGGTCAGATGATCTCTGTTGAAACTATTCAGCCCTGTTATTGTAGTGAGAGTGCAGCCACATTCATAGACAGTAGCAGCAATACATAGACAAGTGATTGTGGCTGAATTCGAATAAAACTGTATTTACAAAAACAGGTTGCTGGCCAGAATTGGCCCACAGGTCTAAGGGTGTAATCTGGTTGCATAAAGCAGAACCAAGGACAGCTCTGTAAAAATAGTATGGAGGTATTACCATTTGGGGGATGGGCAGTGAGGGGTGAGAGATGTAAGGAGAGGTAGGTATATACCAAGAAGAAAACATTTCTAGAAACAGGAATGATATATGTGAAGTTAAGTTGTTTGCCATGCTGTCTCCAGATACAATCCCTTTTTCTTTATTAAGTCTTTACCCCTCCCAAAGGGAAAACAAAATCAGGAGCACACTGGCTTAGGGATTAAGAGCCCCAGGTTCAGCGCGCCTGGGTGGCTCAGTGGGTTAAAGCTTCTGCCTTCAGCTCAGATCAGGATCTCAGGGTCTTGGGATCGAGCCCCACATGGGGCTCTCTGCTCAGCGGGGAACCTGCTTCCTCCTCTCTCTCTGCCTGCTTCTCTGTCTACTTGTGATCTCTGTCGGTCAAATAAATAAATAAAATCTTAAAAAAAAGCTCCAGGCTCTGGGCCTTGCTACCACTAGTGCAGCATTACAGAGGATGGGTCATTGGACTCCCAGCTGCAGACAGATGCAGTCCATCTGGTCTGCCCTTCTGGTCTGATGGCCTGAGGTACCTCTGTGGTGCATCTCTTTTTTTGAGTACATCAATGAGTACATCAAAATACTTTTTTTTTTTTTAAGATTTTATTTATTTGACAGACAGAGATCACAAGTAGGCAGAGAGAGAGGAAGGGAAGTGGGCTCCCTGCTGAGCAGAGAGCCCCATGTGGGACTCGATCCCAGGACCCTGGGATCATGACCTGAGCCAAAAGCAGAGGCTTTAACCCACTGAGCCACCAGGCACCCCCATCAAAATACTTCTTGAAAGCTGATCCAAGTTGGTCCTAAACTGGCCAGACCAGGTTTTCCTTCTAACTTTGTATTACCCGTTTGGGCCTCAACTATGGAACACATCAAATGCTCCACTACTGAAGACTTTTTTATGGGCTACTTAGTTAACACCAGTTCATTGGCTCCCCAACAGAAGCACCACTGAGTCCCCAAGTGGTCGTTCTATGAATGTTTTGAGAGCCTACTCTACTTGTCACTGGGGTTTCTAGCAAGATCAGTGTTGGTCTCTGTGCCCATGGGACTTAGCCACTGAGGAAGATGGATGCTGAACAATTGCTGATGTGATGAGAGACAGTACAGCAAGCTTTTGGCGGCATCTTCTCTGAAGACAGTATTTAAGACCTCAAACTGATTTGCCTAGTTTTGTTTTCCAGCTTTATTTTGCCACTTAAATGGAAATTTTGTGGTTGAAAATATGGCCTTAAATGCTCCATACATTTTTTTTTAAGATTTTATTTATTTATTTTTCAGAGAGAGAGCAAGCGAGCACAGGCAGAGGCAGAGGGAGAAGCAGGCTCCCTGCTGAGCAAGGACCCCGATGTGGGACTCGATCCCAGGACGCTGGGATCATGACCTGAGCCGAAGGCAGCTGCTTAACCAACTGAGCCACTCAGGCATCCCTGCTCCATACATTTTTAAGGGAATACTTTGGGTATTGATGAGTGTGGAATGGATGTGAAAAGTGTGTCACCCTGCCATGTCCCTGGGCAGTTCCCTGAGGCTTTGATCAGACAGAATGCCAGCTACATAAGGGCAGAGACCTTGGGTAATTTTCTTTACTACTGTATCCTTAAGGGCTAACACAATGGGTACCCTATAAATGAGTGAATAATGCCTTGTTCATAGGTCTATATAAAATACTTGTTGAATTAAATTTTGATTGCATATCTCTGCCAATTCAAAGCTCAGCTCTGACAAATTAGTTTCTAGGTGAGAGTTCTCTCATGTAAGTCTTCTTATTCTGGAGTAGTATTTCACGGTCTGAGATAAAAATGTGAAGTACTTTTTTCTTTTGCTAAGTGGTGGGAAATTAAGGCAAAAAAGATAATCATTTTGGGGATGCCTGGGTGGCTCAGTGGGTGGAGCATGCAGCTTTTGATCTCGGGTTTATGGGTCTGAGCCATATGTTGGATGTGGAGATTACTTCAGAATGAATATTTATTTTAAGTACTTACTTTTAAAGATTTTATTTATTTGACAGAGAGATAGCACAAGTAGGCAGAGCGTCAAGGAGATGGAGAAGCAGGCTCCCTGCTGAGCAGGGAGCCCGATGTGGGGCTTGATCCCAGGACCCTGGAACCACGACCTGAGCCAAAGGCAGATGCCTAACTGACTGAACCACCCAGGCGCCCCTATTTATTTATTTATTTATTTGAGAGAGAATGAGTGAGTGAGAGCAAGCAGGGGGAGGGAGAGGGACAAGCAGACTCTGCACTGATTGTGGAGCCTGATGTGGGGTTCAATCCCACAACCCCAAGATCATGAACTGATTGGAAATTGAGAGTTGGACACCTGACTGAGCCATCCTGGCGCCCCAAGAAAATACACTTGGGGGTCTTCTGTTGGTCACATACTTTTACTTTTTTCTGATGATGGAAGTTTTACATACATCTACTCCTCCCCAGAAGTTGGACACTGTATATAAATACACACATAGGAAAATGTAGAAGTGTGTATGTGTTTGTGTAGATAGTGCTATGATCTGAATGTGTCCCCTCCCCTCTAAGTTCATACATTGAAATCCTAACTCCCAAAGGTAATGGTATTAGTAGGTGAGGACTTTGGGAAATGATTAAGCTCATGAAGATGGAATCATCATAAATGGGATTAGTGCTCTTGTAAAAGAGATCCTACAGAGCTCCCTAGACTCTTCTTTTTTTTTTTTTTTTAATTTTATTTATTTATTTGACAGACAGAGATCACCAGTAGGCAGAGAGGCAGGCAGAGAGAGAGGAGGAAGTAGGCTCCCTGCCGAGCAGAGAGCCCAATGTGGGGCTCGGTCCCAAGACTCTGGGATCATGACCTGAGCCGAAGGCAGAGGCTTAACCCACTGAGCCACTCAGGCGCCCCCCCTAGACTCTTCTACATGTGAGGATATAATAAGTCTGCAGCCCGGAAGAGGGCCTTCACCTGACCATGCTGGTACCTTGATCTTGGACTTCCCAGCCTCCAGAGCTGTGAGAAATAATTTTTTTGTTGTCTATAAGCATTGTTGTTGCTTGTTGTTGGTTATAAGCTACCTAGTCTGTGGTATTTCTTTATAGCAGCCTGAATGGTGATGGATGGATGGATGGATAGATAGAGAGGAAGAGGGAAAGGAAGTTACCCATTTTTCCAAAACCAGAAATTTCTACCTTTCCTTCTGTTGTTAGATTTTTTAATTATTCAAAGAACTTCCAGTGTCCATCACTTAATGCCCTTAATGTAGAATGCCCATAGTTAGAACATGTTTAAAGAACATTTTTCCTGGATGTTTTTCCAAGAAAAAGATTTTCCAGTATATTTGAAGCTTCTGGTTTGGATGTCTACTCCTTGACATCCTTCCATTATTCTTGATAGATCTCTTAAAAAGAGAAGAGTATAAAATGGTGTTCTATACTTGATAGTTTCCCTCGGCCTTATCATGGTCTAATTTTTCATGTCTGTATATGTGACCTGAAAAACCAGTTCCACTAAAAATATATCTCCAAATAACGCCAAGGGACAAATTATGCTAACCAGAGGCACTGCAGTACCACCATCTCACTAACAAGTCCCAGTCCAGAATAGCTCTTTTAATTATCCAAGAATCCTTGCCTTTTTCTGCCCCAAAGTTTAGCTTTCTTTATTAGTGGATTCATTTGTTTACTCAACAAATATCTATTGTGTACATACCATGTGCCAGGCATATAATAGTGAACTAAAGAGACATAAATCCCTACCCTTCTGGAGTTTACATTCTAGTAACTGAGGGCATGGACTCCGAAATCAAGTTTATTAATTAAAATCCCAGTTCCACTACTATGAACTCAGTGTGAACTACTGTCTCTCAAACAAGGACAGTGATGATAGCTCTGACTAGATGAACAGCAATTGAGGGAGCTAGAAGTGGACAGATCCTAGATATATTTTGAAGATAGAGTCAACAGGACTTACTGACAGATTGGGTGCAAGGAAAAAAGTCCTCCATGACTCCAGGGTTTTTGTCCTGAGTAGCTGGAAGTAGGAAGTCACCATTTCTGAGCTGAGGAAGACTGAAGGAGATAAAGGTTGAGTTTTGGCTGCAATTTTGAGATGTTATTTTATGTCCAAATACTGTTAACCCTGGAAAATGACTCCTGAGTCTTTGCCTTAGACTAGAGAATATCAATCAAATGACACTCTGAAGAACTTTCTCCAAGAATTCTCCTAATTTGGGCGCCTGGGTGGCTCAGTGAGTTAAGCGTCTGCCTTCAGCTCAGCTCATGATCCCAGGACTCCGAGATCAAATCCCACATCCAACTCCCTGCTCAGCAGAGAGCCTGCTTCTCCCTCTCCCTCTGCTGCCGCTCTGCCTACTTGTACTCTCTCTCTCTCTCTCTGTCAAATAAGTAAATAAATAAAATCTTTAAACACAAACACACGCTCATTTAAAAAAAAAAAAAAGAATCCTCTTAATTTGGAGGCGACTGGCTGGCTCAGTAGAGCATACCACTCTTGATCCTAGGAATCGTCAGTTCCAGCCCCATGTTTGGTATTGAGGTTACTTAAAAATATAATAAAAAAAAAGTCTTAATTTCCATAAACCTCATTTTCCTCACCTGCAAAATGGGTTAATAGCCACCTCATAGATTACGAAAATGAAAATAAATACTTGTAAAGCATCTAGCCCAACAATCTGGAGTCCAGATACAATAATCAGTCAACTAACGTGACTTATTTTAAAACCAGATAAAACGTGATATTCTACATTGTATCAGTGAAAGCAAACTGTGATTTCTAAAGCCTTTGTAGCAAAGACAAAGAATTACCAATAAAGATAAGAGCTCTAATCAGGGTCTGCAAATGGTAGGCTGTTAACTTCGCCCTTGGTTTTGAAAAAAATAAGAAAGGAAAAAAGAAATACGCAGGAAATTAACACAGGGCGTAGTGAGTGACAGGATGCCTTAGCGACCACACTTCCCAGCAGTCCTTGCGCAGCCAGACAAGGTCGCGGATTGGATGCCTCCTCGGGAAGCGGGTGGTGTGGGGGAGGGGACAGGCGCGAGGCACTGTGGGTAGGAGACGGCCGTCGACCGAGGCGCCATTTTGTGAGGCGGCCGTATCCTGTTGGATATTCTGGGGCGCAAAGCCGCTACTTCTGCCACTTTGGTCTCTCCTGGGGGTAAGTGCGGAAGCCGCCTGTAACGGCCCACGGTTCTTGCTTTTGAGACAGGCCTTGTGCAGTCTCCCTGACAGCCGCGGGCGGCGGCCGATCAACCCCTGCCGCATCTCTCGAGTAGCTACCCGAGGCATTGAAGGGCCGCGCCCCTCCTCGCCGCCTGCGCTGTCAGCTTTCAGAGGGCGTCCTCCTGCCCCACCCAAGGCCCGCTTCTTTCGGGTTCTTTACTGTGCCTCTGCCGAGACGCGTCTCCGACTCCACAGCCCAACTGAACGTGGAGCCGTCGCATGTCCCTCGGGTACTCCTCAGGGGCGACCGGCAGTTTCGAGCCGCCATCGCCCCGCAGCTGCATCTGAATCCGCCCTCTCCGGAAGGTTGTTCGGTGAAGGCTGATCTGCAGGCCGGGAGGCTTTGGGGAGCCGGGAGGGGTGTGTGTAGGCAGAAAGGGAAAGCTGGACGTCCGAGTCGCGCAGGCTGTGGCGCCGCCATTTCGGCCGCAGCACCCCACGGAGGTGGGTCCAGGCACTGACTGGGCGACGAGGGGCGGCATTAGAGATTTTGCCCAAGCCTTATCTCTCCCAGGTGGTTCTCTTCCATTTATTAATTCAGCAAATGTTCGTTGAGCACCTCCACTGGAACAGGCAGGCACCAGGGACGGCTGAAACTAGTTTCTCAGACCTCGCACGAATTGAACGCGGTCTAGCTGTGTGTTGTTTTATCACCGCCAGGGCGCTGCGGGGCCCAGCTGGCAGGCTCAAGGGTTAGTGGTGGTTATTGTTACTGAGGAATTAAGTCGTGTGGAGCTTTGCTCTTGTCTCATTGAAATAGCTTAGGGTCAGCCGTTACGTTAATAAATAGAGTACATTTCAATGAGCGGAGCATCCCCCGGCTTCTAAATGATTTAAACTTGGTTCATCAGAAGATTTTGAATTGTATGTTACTCCTTATGTTAATAGAGACGCTTTGATTAATGTTTTAACGGCCAACTACCCCACTGGAGTTGCTTTGATTAGAACACAGGGAGCTAATTGGATCTCTGCCCTTTTTTGCTTTGTAATCCTAAAGTAGGAGATGAGAATGAATCTTCTGCTTGCATCCTTTTATGAGTTTGTTATTGAATAGGGAATCTGATACTTTAAAGTAACTTCATCTTCCTGCTATGCTCATTTTAACAAATGATTTTCATGTTGACAGTTGATCTCCCTCCCCCACCTACCTGCTCCCACCTTAGATAATCCCTGTTAATAGTTGATGAAATTCCAACCTCAGTAGTGTCCTGACTTACAGGAAGATTGACTTAAGTGATCTCTCAAAATTTCAGCAGCCAATCTCTCTTGTTTCCTAGAAAAAGACAAAATTTGAGAATTTTGGAACAGTGTGCTACATCTTCAGTAGGACAATGGGTTCAGACAAACGGTAAGTTACTACTATACATGTCTTTGATCTCAACATTTCACTGGGAGTGAACTATTTTTTAGAAATTGTTGATCAGACAAATACTTGAGTCTGTTTTGTGCCAGGCATTGCTGTTAGTACCTTCATGAGCCTTGCTCTTAGAAGCTTGCAGTTTAGTGAGAGAAGTGAAGTACTGTGTGAACTGTGCTATGTAAGAGAAATCAGGGGTGATGTTAGAACACATAGGAAGCATTTGTTTTCCTGGAAACATCTAGGAACACTTACTGGAGAAAATATTATCTAAGGTAAGTAAGAATTAGGCAAAGGAGGGAGTGGGTCACTGAGGGTTCCCCATGTGGAAAATAGCCTATGCAGAAACCAGGAGATGTCATACAAGTCTGCCACTTTACCCAAGAGCTGGCTTTAGCATGCAGTCAGTGAATGCTGCTTCTTGTTGTCGTCCTTTCTGTGGTAAGATTATCCAGATTTATAGACGCTTTGGACGGACTGTGGGTTACATGGAAAGTCAATGAAAAGTTACTAAAGAATTAGTGGAGAATTAAGATGAGAGCATTTGGCTGCCATGTCATCTATGGATCCTTCCAGTCAGACTATTTGGTTTATATACATGACCTTTTTCAGCCACCTTTCAACTTAGTATTGAGTGTTATCCTAGGGATCAAATTGATGGCCCAGAGAGACTGAGGAGATGCTCATGTCACACGATGTCATTATTTTAATGCTTTGTTAGCAGTCTGTGGCTCCAAGTAACTTATTAAATTAACATATGACCTTTTAGGGTTTCTCATCCTCATACTTCACATTATGAAATAGTTCTAGACTACTTGTTTCATTAGTGTCTTTTTGATAAATTTGTATATTCTAAATGAGGCCCTTCTAAGCTTTTCCTTTGTCTTGTCCTTACACAGAAATTTTATGAATCTGGTAAACAATTTATGGAAGAACTGTATCTTGTAGTCAAATGGGTTTAAGCCTCTTGTTACTAGACTTTCCTGTGAGGCCCAGTGCTATCCAGTAACCAGAAGTAAACCAGATGTTATAGGAAATGCTATTCTCTCCTTGTGCTGGTTATGTCTAACAAATGAACTTGGTTAACTGCCTGATGAAGAAAAAAAATTAATTTAACTCATCCAGGTTATTTGGTCCATTTCCTAGTAGTGTGAGACCCTTGAGAGTAGATGCATCAGAACACACTCTTCTTTGAAATTGGGTGAAATGCTAAAAATTGCTCTCTTCCTATTTTTGATCACTAAGATCTGAATCAGGGATACTGCAGTCTTTGGAATACCTGGGATGAACTTGGACAGCCTGACCTTTAAAAAAAAAAAAAAAAAATTAAACCCAAACATGTGATAGTCATATCATCAGATTTAGCATGATTTCCTGAAAATTATCTTTGCCTTCAGGGATGTAGATATTTTCATAGTGTTTATAAACTGGAGTTTGGTGATAAGTTTTAAGGGATATGTTAAACTATTTGGATAGCTTATACAGTGAGTATGGGGGGGTGGGGGAGGTGTTCTCAACTGTGTTTTGTAAAGGTATAAAATGTGATTTACTTTAGAGTAAATGAAAATTATTTCCCTGGCAGAGTGAGTAGAACAGAGCGTAGTGGAAGGTACGGTTCCATCATAGACAGGGATGACCGGGACGAGCGTGAATCCAGAAGCAGGCGGAGGGACTCAGATTACAAAAGATCTAGTGATGATCGGAGGGGCGACAGATATGACGACTACCGAGACTATGACAGCCCAGAGGTGAGTGGTCAACAACTGGTGTGTAGTTAAAGTTATGAATTACATGCATAAAATCTCTAAGATTCTGGAAATGTAATGACTATATCAAGTGTGGAACTCTCCTCTTGAGTATTGTATTCAAACCCTCTGTTATTCTAAAATCTGTTGAGGTGACTCTAATCCTCAAAGACAAACTGAGCCTATGGTGTAGAAATATTGGCCAGGGTTTACATAGGGCTCATCATATGCCAGGCACTCTTTTGAGCCCCTGACTTATGTGAACTTAATTATTCCCTTATGGTAGGTGTCTTCCTATTTTAAAGATGAGGCATTTGGAACATAATAATATACCAACCGTGGGCCTCAGCTGCTGCTTCTAAAAGTTGTAGTTTTAGTCAGCATAGTCTTTTCTCATTCCTTTTTATATGTGAATATAGCTTTGTTGTTCAGAAGTAATTATACTTCCCATCCAATTTTGCAGAGTTTTTTACTTTTTCCGTGCATATAATCTTCATATTATAACATATATTGTGTGGTAGTGTGCTGTACAGTGAGTTGTTAAACCACTCTTCCTGAACTAAATGGTTATGGCCCTTCTCCCCCACCCCCATCCCCACTCCCTGGCCCCCAGTTTGGAAACAGTACAATGAAAATCATCATGGAGTTCCTTTACCCTCTCTGTTGTTCCTAAAGATAAATTCCTAGGAGTAGAGGGCCTCTACCCAAAGGGTCTAAATCCAGTGTTATTTTAATTGTCATTTTGTTTATTGTAAATCAGAGAGAACGTGAAAGAAGGAATAGTGACCGATCCGAAGA
Source organism: Taxidea taxus jeffersonii (assembly GCA_003697995.1). Classification (NCBI taxonomy): domain Eukaryota; kingdom Metazoa; phylum Chordata; class Mammalia; order Carnivora; family Mustelidae; genus Taxidea; species Taxidea taxus. The sequence continues at coordinate 33,002 of RCUC01111628.1, forward strand.
CGGCTACCATTCAGATGGTGACTATGGCGAGCATGACTACAGGCATGATATCAGTGATGAGAGGGAGAGTAAGACCATCATGCTGCGCGGCCTTCCCATCACCATCACGGAGAGCGATGTAAGGGGAAACAGCAGTTCTGACGAGCAGTCCCGTGGGTACAGCAGATTTGGGGCTTCTACCATCTTCTCAGTGTTGTTTTATCTCAAGTTAACATCTCAGGCAATGAAATATATTTCTGTCTTTAGGATGGAGTTCTTTTCAGCTTGGTTCAGAGGTAAATTATCATTTACATTTAGGCTTTGAAGTTCAATACAGAGTTGAGTTTTCAGAAGATCCTTAACTATAGGGAGGAGATCTTGTTCCTTCAGTAGCCTGTAGGAGGTAATCAGTACATTTTTTATTTAACAGGTTACTTACTGTTAAACCTTAAACCTTTTATTTAAAGGTTACTTACTTTGTGAGGATGTATCATTTCTTCATGATCTGGCTACCCTTTGATTTGATTAAATGTATACTATCCATCTGAAACCTGAGAAGTCTGTCAAAAAGGAGGCCATTCCCTGACTGCCCACACCTCAGACTGGCCACCTAGTGGCTTAGTATACTGGGCACTACCTGATTTCCAGTGCCAATCTCATCTCTGGCCCTCACCCACTTCTTCCAGCCACATCCATCACTTGCCTCCCCTGTAGCCACTTTGAACATGTTTGTCATTCTACCAGTGCACCTTTTTCTGCTTGAAGTCTTCATGTGAGACCTTTCCTGATCTACTGTGTAAATTGGTATTGAAAGAGGTCCTGCAGAATGTCTCTGGGGGAAGGGGGGGAGACTTAACTGGCTCAGTTGGTAGAGCATGCAACTCTTGATCTTGGGGTTATAAGTTCAAACCCCACCTTGGGAATAGAGATTACTTTTTTAAAAAGGACTGTTTCTGGAAGCTTCTTTAAGGGAGGTTTTTATTAGTGGAGGGTGAAGACGAGTTCCAGGGAGATCTTAGTTGAGCTGATTTTTAAGGGATAGAAATGTTTGGAGAACTGGGGGAAAGGTGTGATAGACTGGCCCTCCAGGCAGTGAGATCACACAAGCAAACTTGGGAATAGAAAGATACTGAATGTAGACAGGGCCTGTCAACCAGGATCATTCATTTGAATTTAAAGGCTTTTGGCAGGAGAGAGGCAGGTGGGAAAGTGCTATTGAGGCCATGTGCTAGGATCATTTAGAGCCCAGATAAGTATAAAAGGAGTTACTTAGGGCTTTGTCCAATAGCAAAAGAATTGTACAGGTTAGAATGTTGGAGGGAGGGGCGCCTGGGTGGCTCAGTGGGTTAAACCCTCTGCCTTCGGCTCTGGTCATGATCCCAGCGTCCTGGG
>RCUC01111629.1:0-10645 GCA_003697995.1 Taxidea taxus jeffersonii
GACTTCAAGTGGGAAGCCAAAGGAGGTGATAATAGAACAAATTATTTTTTTACACCTCCCTCCCACACATTGAAATCTCTAGCTAAAAATGATAATGTGGGAGCCCGGGTGGGTGTCTTGTTAGTAATCCTTTGGCCCGACAACTTGCTCAGCGAGCACCACTGCGGTCCTTAAGGCAGTCTGATTGGAAGTCTTTTTTGGTTTCTTGCCTTTGATTTCATCAACCTCTTCATTAAGCTAAAATTAGCCCAGGTAATTCCTTACATGCAGTAATATTGTGTAAGAATGCTTTCACAGACAGGATCTCATTTCGGCCTCAGCATCTGAGTCAGGATATGTCAGCCTCACTCTACAGATGGGGAAACCGAGGAACGTGCCCATTGGGACACATCTACTGAGTAGTAGTTTTACAGTTTGAAACCAGATCAGAGTCTAATATACTTTTCAGCTGAAAAACACCATTCTCACTGAAGTGAAAATATGGACGCTAACTCAGGGCCATCAAATTATGTCAACAGTGAGTTTGGCAAACTACACACTGAACACATTTTGTGCAAATAGCTCAAGTGGCCCAAATCAGAGGCTTTCCATCCTGTGCCGAAGAGGTAGTCAAATGTCAATCTCAAGGCAAAAGGGAATTTTGCATGAGGCAGAATTTCTAAATATGCCAGACTAGACACAATGGACCTGCTGATTAATGGGCCAGCATGATTCACAGTGATTTTGAAACTGTCCCTTCTTCGCAGACAGCGATTCGTTTGGGAATCTCAGAAGAGAAAATATTCATAGTGGGAGTATTTCATCCCCAGAAAAGGCAGCCTGATGCCAGAATTACAGACAAGTTGCATATAGAGGAGAGGGAACTAAAATATCAGCAGATGGCAAACATCCGCCTGTGGTTTAGAGGAGGAAGCAGGGAAGACAATCAGCTGAGTTTCCTGATCATAGCAGATGCGGCTGTAGGTAGGGTTAACCTCCAGGGATGGGGCACACTCCTCACGTGTTCTCCCGCATTTCTTTCCCTCCGGATGCTACCTAGACAAGTGCTGACCTGCACAATGACTGCACAGAGACCCACACGGGCACCTCAGCCTCGGCACCCCTGGCTGCTGGCATCTTCGCTCTGGCGCTGGAAGCAAAGTAAGGCCCAAGAAACTTGTAATCACCTTTGCTGCCTTTCCTTCTTCTTATTAAGAACATATCTTGTTTGTTGAATTATGGTTACAATAGAAAACTTGGAGGACACTATAAAAATAATCATAAAAACAAGTTCTCTTCCTGTTAAAATCTCAATGTAGATTTAATACACACACCTTACAAAATGGGGACTTCTGCATACACATTATTTTGTCATTTTTAAATATTTATCCTATAATCTCTTAAGAGCATATGTCATGGCTAAATCAATATTTCTTGACCTTTACAAATTCACGCTTTCCTCCCAATTTCCCTCCCACACAGCTGCAAGGCCTTTTCACTTCTGTTTCTTCCCACCAGGAAAGACTTTGTGCAGATAACTTCCTGTGGGTAGTTTTGGGAACAAAAAGTTATAGAACTTCCTTTTTTTTTTCCAGATTATATAAACCCAGTCCTAGAGCTGATCTAACATATCAGAGGACAGGAGAATTAAAAACAGAATTTTTTATCTTTTTGTAGTATCCCATTATATAAATGCAAATTATACTAATGTCTTCGAATCATGATTAGATGCCCACTCTTATCCATAAACATTGGTTGTCATCTCTGATAATTTCCTCAGGACAAATACATCTGATTAGAATTTCTGGGTCAAGGGGTGTACATGTTTGCTTGTTTGTTTTTTAAAGATTTTATTTATTTGACAGAGATCAAAAGTAGACAGAGAGGCACGCAGAGAGAGAGGGGGAAGCAGGCTCCCCACTGAGCAGAGAGCCCGAAGTGGGGCTCGATCCCAGGACCCTGAGATCATGACCTGAGCCGAAGGCAGAGGCTTAACCCACTGAGCCACCCAGGCGCCCCAAGGGATATACATGTTTTAATGATTTTGGTACTCATTGACAAGTCACTGTTTAGAAAGATTGTATCATTTTATTTTCCCAACACTGTATATGTGAAAGCACAAGTTTCCTTACCAAAGTTATTTTTGTCATCTTTTAAATGTTTGCTATTGATAGGGGAAAATGGTACCTCAACTTTATATGCCTTCATTTCATTAGCAATGAAGCTCAGTATCTTTTATTCTTTGGTCATTTGTCATCTGTGATTGCTCGTTTATGACCTTGATTTTTTTTTTTTTTTAATGGCCTTAGTTTGGAGAAGCTACTAATGCTTGGTTAGTTTGACATTTACCTTTTAATTTTATTTATATCTGATTTTTATTGCAGTGAAGTTAGTATGTATACAGTTATATTTGCCCATACTTTTCTTTAAGATGTTTTCATTTGCTTTCATGCTCAGGAAAATATTTACAATCTCAAATTTGATAAACATTTATTTATATGTCTTTTATTATGCTTCCTTTACTATATTTAAGTTTAAATTCCCCTGGAATTTTAGTGTATGATGTTAAGGAGGGATTTAACAATTTATTTAACAGTATTTTGTTCCTCATATTGGTTACCCAATAGTCCACTTCTTGATACAGAGGAAAAAAATCTTAACTGCTGAACACTGTGTATCCACAGCTCTCTATTTGTCCTTGTTTTTGCTTTCTGATGGTAAGAACACTTTAAACATCAAGTCAGGTGTTATGTTTGCATGATAGAGGAAGTGGTCAAATTTGTAAGTTACTGTTAACCTTCCTAATACGAAGGTTATCCTAGAAGAATATCTATATTCCTTAGAGAACAAAACATTCTCCTCATGTCATATTCAGTAGATGAGGTTCATAAGGGCAGAAAAGCAGAACATCTTAGCCTCTGCCACAGGTGGAAAAACCCTAAAGTTGCTAAGCCTTTGTTCTGGGGAGTCCAATATAGACCTAAGAGCCCTGCGGCCACCTGAGGAGTTATAGTTTTTCCTGGTATCTCAGCTAGGAGATGGCCACAGTGGCTAAGAAAGAAAGACCTAGCAAGGTTTGTACCAAGAATTTACCTCTTTGGAGGGGCTGGGAAGATGTCTGGTAAGAGAAGAGCAAATCCAGTGACTCAGTCAGAAACAGGGACACTGGCAGCTCTGGCCCAGCAGTAGAGATGTGTTCAGAATGTGAGTTCATTTGTAACAGGAAGGGAATGGACAGAGGGCAGAGTTTATGAACACAAGGGAAGATGGTGTCAGCAGATCCTTGGATTTGGATTCAAGTAAAAATAACCTAAGCACTCAAAAGTGTGAGGAACACATGGCTTTAAGTTCTAGGCATATCACTAGCTTTGTGACCTTAGGCAAATTAATCTCCAGCTGAGGGGTTAATTTACCCTCTAGAAGATGGAGGGGTCAGATCAGACCAGTTTTTTCAAACCTCGTCCCTTTATAAGATTCTCTGATGTGAAATTGAAGATATCAGTGAATAAAGGTCATCCAACATGAGTTGTTGTTGAGTTTGGTGGAGAAAAGTCCCAAGTAGAAGAAAATAAGGTTTACAGTTTCATGTTCACAGTTTCACAAGCAGTTTCATGCAGGTGGTTAAACAGTCTTACAATATTTATGATTTGAGGATATAAGCTGTTAGTTCCAGGGAGCTGTTGAAAAAAATCTTTAAAATTTTAAGTCTTCTCTACCCCACACTTATCAGATGCATGTAAATATAACTAGCCAGGCCTAAGCCATCCTTCTCTAGTGACCAGAATAATAGAAATACCCATCTCATGAACAGATGTAATATTAATTTTGTGTAAGAACTGAAAATTTAAAATTGTAACCTCTGGTTTCTAAAATTTCAAACATTTTTCTGTGCAAGGAGAAAATGATCTAAGAATGATCTAGCCTCATTAACTTCAGTTAATTTTTAATAGGTCATTTTTAAAGCAGGAGCTTCATGGATTGCTCTCAAATAACATGGATGATTTTCCAGCATTTCATGAACTTCTTCGAAACTAGATGCAGAATTGCTTGTGTATGCATGATATTTTTCTGAAGGTGTGGTCTGTAGGGTCTATCAGATTCTCACACTGTTTAAATTTAAGAGAGATTAAAATCCACGATCTCTCTGGTACATATAATAAGAATTTAGTTCCTTTATTTTTGATTTGAGCATCAGTAAGATAGATATAATCTAGCTTACATTTCATATATTCCATGCCAAAGCACAGAGAAATTCTTGAAGTGTCTGTTCTCAAATAGACAGTTTTCTGAACTCCATTCAGTTGTCTATATGGAGATGACTCTTCCAGAAATCTCAAAGCCAGTTTTTCTAAAAGTGCCCCTAGATAATGAAGACTGGGAGAAATCATTTAACCAGGTGCTGCTCAAGGAACAACTATGGAGACTGAAGAACAATGGTGGGCTAAATTCATCAAGAATAACAACATTCAGGATTTGTCAGGTTCTTCCTATGGGCTGGACACTGCACTAACCTCTTTGTGTACAACACCAATTCAAACCCTTACGACAGAGAGCAGGCAATAACCGTAGTCTTATCGTACAGATGAACCGATCTGTTTTCATGAAAGGCGAGAGGAAGGGAAATAGAATTTCAATGCTGCATAAAACCTTTGGATAAAGCACATCAAAGAAATCCTTGACTCAGAGTTGTGCAATGTTAGCAAGTCTCCAGTTTAGAAAATCTTTAATATCTAGGCTGACTTACAGGTGTTTAGAGGCTGAACCAGGTAGCCTGTAAGATTTTTCACATTAGAATTTTGTCTCCAGATTACTTTACCCACACTAATTAGAAGCAATGCTTAATTTCAATGTTTAATTCCATAACCCTTATTTTCTATAAACATATCCTTGATTAGCAAGCTAATGCAGTTTTAAAAAATTTAATTATTGTGGATGCTGTTGAGCACTAATTAACAAAGGAAGGCTGTCAGGAGTGAGATGCACTATTGTTAACAGCTCCTTTTCATTTCTGAAATGCAATCACACAAATGAAGAATAACTGTTAGGAAAACAAGCTTAATTTTCCTAATTGCATGACAATGATGCTCCCTTGAATATTTTGCAAAGAATAGGTACAAGGAAATACAAATAATAAAATCTGCAACTAAATATAAAGTAAATGTTCTTCTATAGAAAGTCTATGCTTTGTGTTTGATTATTATAACTCTGCCTTCCTTATACCACCCTAGTATAATTCCTCTTCCCAACTTCCGTATACACACCTGCTTGCACTGATGGTCCAAATGGGAAATTGATGTGTTTCCCATTGATCACATTGGTAGAGGCATTTACCTAAAACTTCCTTTAAAAAACTGGAAGGAGGGACGCCTGGGTGGCTCAGTTGGTTAAGCAGCTGCCTTCGGCTTGGGTCATGATCCCAGCATCCTGGGATGGAGTCCCACATCGGGCTCCTTGCTTGGCAGGGAGCCTGCTTCTCCCTCTGCCTCTGCCTGTGCTCTCTCTCTCTCTCTCTCTAACAAATAAATAAATAAAATCTTAAAAAAAATAAAATAAAAAACTGGAAGGAAGCAAGAATTTCAATAAAATGCTTCATAGAACAGAATTAGTTTCTGCATTAAGAGAATAGCCATTTCTGCTCAGCTAGTTAATTATTCCTTAATGTGGGTTGGCCAACATGGAAACACAATCTAAATGAGGTATTTATGATATTGGGCAAATAGAAGTCTCAATTATAAAGAATTCTGAAGATTATCATACTCAACCCCCTCATCTTACAGAGGAGTCACCTCAGGCCAAGGGAAATGAAGTGACTTGCTTAAGATCACATAGGTCTTTGGTAGGATATAGTTTTCTGTGCTTTCTATTACTCCTTATTCTGGCCTCATGATTTGAAATCACTTCTAATTGTCTGAATTGGTTATATGCCTATATGCTTTCTTCCAACTCCTATTATTTTAGCTGTGATATAGATTTGGCTAGACAGTTTTTTGAAATGTAAATATAAAAATCATGCTCTATCCACAGATGTTTTGACACAATAGGTTTAGGATAGAATTTAGGAATTTTCACTACTTACAAGCTTAACAGGTTATTATTGATGCAAGCTATCTGGGACTCATAAGTCTGACCTATAGTCTCTATGCACTCCATCAGTCTCTCCCAGAGTTAACTGTTCTGCTTGTCAGGAGCTGAGATGAAAGAGAGAAAGAGAACTAACCTGCCAAGTATCAGAAGAGCCAATTAAAGCAATAAATCAGAAATCAAAGAATTAAGCCTTTGTTAACTACAATGTTTTAAGCAAGAGTCAAAAATCAGAGAAAATTCTGACCCCCCCCACAACCCCATTCCATTCTCCCCCATCGAAGGGACTGTACGGTTGAAGGGGAGGTTGAAATAGTGCAGACATGGGGGTCATGTCACTATTGAGGGAACCCCAACCGAAAGCCCTGCTAGTTGTATTTACTCTGGGGTGGGGTGGGGCAAGAGTGAAGAATGGGAGGAAGGTACAGGGTACTGAGTCAGAGTGGGTAAAATTGTCTTCAAGGTTTCCTCCTCCATCCCCCATAAAGAGGCCTTGGGCACAAGCAGACACCTAAAGAAAACCTTTGCCCACCACCTTAGATAAGGAGACCTAGAAATGAAGCCACAAGGGGTGGGAATATAAATATGGGAAGAGCTTGACTGGGTAGGGAGCCTAAGTACTTGATGACAACTCCTTCCACAGACTACAGTGCATGGGCTGTGCACCCAGGCTGGCATGGGGAGAACAGTTTCCCCAGAAAGCCTCCCAGGTAGAGTCTTTGTCATGCTTCTGAAGAGATCTGAAAATCACATGTGGGATTTTAACCAGGAACCAGACTCCTCAAGTTTAAGAAGGTACACTGCCTCTTTCTTGTCAACAGGGGATTGCTTAGCCAGCACATTTTGGGCTCTGGGGAAAGATAGCAAATTGAGCCAGATTCCCCTGATGGTTGTTACACAACTTAGTGCTAAGATAGAAAACCTAAAGACTACACACTTGGGTATTTATTTATTAAATACTTAATTGGCTTGATAGAAACAACACAAGTCTCAAATCTAAGGAAAAACTTGTGATCTTGAAAGAATCTAATGACAAATAGTAATAAGTTTTAAAATTATTGGGGCCACCTAACACTCAGGCATATTCAGTCATTAAACTAACCAATGTTTAATTCAGCATATACCCTGGGCCTGGCATTCTTCTGAATGGTACACACTGGAGAACTGGATAGATAAAAATCCCAGCCCTTCTTACAGCTAATTCTAGAAGGAGAGACGGATGTTACTAATATATGAAACATATGAGTTGCACAGCAAGTTGGATGGTGGTAAATACTATAAAAGAAAAAAAAGAACCAGGATAAGGGAGCTCAGGAGTTTGTGAGGAGGACTGAAATTTTAAATAGAGTGATCTGGGAAGGGTGCATCTTCATTTTAACAGATCCAACATTCCCAAGGGTCTCTGATGTATCTTATATTGCTGATAAATTAATCTTACCAAGATTTCTGATTATACCATTTCTTGTTCAAAAATCCTTGATTCCCCATTGCCCAAGGATACAGTATAAGCTCCTTTTCCTGGCGTGCAAGGTCCTCACCATCAGGCTCAGTACTCTATCACCTTTACCCTGCTCCCACCAACCAGACTACCCACTGTACTTCAGCCACATTCTACACTTTCCCCCTTGTAGGTTTTGTTCTCTTGCCCCATCCCTTTTCCATCTCTCTCCACTCCCTGACATTCTACCCAATCTTCAAAGTTCAGACAGAACACTTCCTTCCAGCAAAGCTTTCCCAGATCTTCCATCCCCAGAATTCTTCCTTCTCTCAATTCCTGTAATATATGACACCATGAACACAGCATTCAGCAGATACATTACAGTTATACAAAGACTTAGTTCCTTTGCTGGATTGTAAGCTTCCTAAAGACAAGGACCACCTCCTTCAATATCCCCAAAGTATTCAGTGTAGTACCTTGCAAGAGTGATCTCAAGTAGCTAAGAGTTTCTTGACAATTTGTTTGTTTAAATTTTTGATTATTGGAATTAGTTGTAGTCTACATTAAAACTACATTAGAATGTCGTTGATGTACAGTCTTATATGAGTTTCAGGTATAAAATATAGTGATTCGACAGTTCCATGTATTACTCAGTGCTCAAGATAAGTATACTTTTAATTTTTATATATAAGGAAAAGAGGCAAAAGTATTTAAGGATAGGTAACCAGACTGTGTCTTTAAAATCTGAGTCTTCCTAAGAAAAATTCAAGGCCTTATCTGTGGGTACATAATGTTGAAAGTGCCAAGGCTGTTAACAGATAGCATAAGACTGAAGACATAAAGGAAGTGTTGGCATTTAAAATTTTTGTTCACTTAAATTTAAGTAATTAAAAATCAAGGGCTAAATCCCACATTTCTACTATACTGAAGACCAAATTTTACTCATAGTAGGAGCTTAACTTAGATGGGAGAAGTTTTCAGTATATATTTTAAATTCTGAATGAAAAGACATTCCAAAAGAAATAAATACCAGAATTATATAAGTACACTTGCAAAAGGCACTTTATAATCTGTAAATAGAAGATGCTTGTTTTTAACACTTAATTTTACAAGGAGACATTTTTTTGTACCTGAAAAATATTCTGGGTCACTTCCCTCCAGTCCAAATCTCACCTGGAGAGACATGCAGCATTTAGTTGTCTGGACCTCTGAGTATGACCCGCTGGCCAATAACCCCGGATGGAAAAAGAATGGAGCAGGCTTGATGGTGAATAGTCGATTTGGATTTGGGTTGCTAAATGCCAAAGCTCTGGTGGATTTAGCTGATCCCAGGACCTGGACCAGTGTGCCTGGGAAGAAAGAGTGTGTGGTAAAGGATAACAACTTTGAGCCCAGGTGAGTGTTTCCAGGACTTTTTAAAATTTTTATTTTTATCCCCAAGGTACAGGTCTGTGAATCGCCAGGTTCACACACTTCACAGCCCTCACCATAGCACATACCCTCCCCAATGTCCATAACCCCACCACCCTCTCCCGATGCCCCCCCCCAGCAACCCTCAGTTTCTTTTGTGAGATTAAGAGTCTCTTATGGTTTGTCTCCCTCCCGATCCCATCTTGTTTCATTTATTCTTTTCCTACCTCCCAAACCCCCCACATTGCATCTCCACTTCCTCATATCATGGAGATCATATGATAGCCGTCTTTTTCTGATTGACTTATTTCAGTAAGCATAATACCCTCTAGTTCCACCCACATCGCCACAAATGGCAAGATTTCATTTCTTTTGATGGCTGCATAGTTTTCCATTGTATATATATACCACTTCTTCTTTATCCATTCATCTGTTGATGGACATCTATTGTGGACATTGCTGCTATAAACATTCGGGTGCATATGCTCCTTTGGATCACTAAATTTGTATCTTTAGGGTAATTTGTATCAGTAGTGCAATTGCTGGGTCATAGGGTAGCTCTATTTTCAACTTTTTGAGGAATCTCCATGCTGTTTTCCAGAGTGGTTGCACCAGCTTGCATTCCTACCAACAGTGTAGGAGGGTTCCCCTTTCTCCACATCCTCACCAGCATCTGTCATTTCCTGACTTGTTCATTTTAGCCATTCTGACTGGTGTGAGGTGGTATCTCATTGTGGTTTTGATTTGTATTTCCCTGATGAGAGTGATGTGGAGCATTTTTTCATGTGTCTGTTGACCATCTGGATGTCTTCTTTGTAGAAATGTCTGTTCATGTCTTCTGCCCATTTCTTTGTTTCCAGAATTTTTAAAGAAATGTGTACCCATGGCAATATTTGATTATAATGTTTGTCACTCTATTTTTTTTTCTTACCTACCCTTCTGAAGTGGATGGAGATAGCATTTGCCATAGTTCCCTCTAGGTCCATGGGAATCACTGAGCGATCGGAAATCTTCAAATCATGTTAGCATATTGCCCTTTCCCATTTCCTGGCCTACCTATATTCAGGTTAAGATGTATCATTGCTTTATATATCACTAAGAAAAATCACTGCCAATTAAACTGTTACCAATGATTAGTTTGAAGATTGATCCCAAATTCAAAGATATTAAGGTAATTTTTTCAAAAAATGCATCTTAGAATTGACTAAATGCAATACTTGCCAACCAGCATTATCCCAAACCTATTTCCAGAAGATCCTCACTTCGTGCCACAGTACTATGTGATTCATGATTTCTCTTCTATGAGATATCCTCTACCATACTGCTTTTATAGAGACTATATCCAGCCTACCAGATTGGCCACAGAAGCAGAATCTAGAGTGACTGTTTTGTTGATTTTATCAAGGCAACCATGATTTTACTAAAGACCCACTCACACAAAATACCTGAGAGTGGGAGCCCTGGGGTACATTCATTATGGAGATAGTATCATTTCTGAAGAGGGTCAATTAGAGCAGTAATGAACCACTTTTTGATGGGCCAAGGAAAACTTGCCATTCAACCCCACAGCAAAAAGTACTGTATTCTTGTATCTGTGTTCCTTAACACCTTCTTTTCTATTCTATCTTATTGTGGTAAGAACACTTAACATGTGATCTACCCTCTTTAATCTTTAAGTGTATAACACATTATTGTTGATTCTAAGTACAGTTGTTATAAAGCTGATCTGTAGAACTT
>RCUC01111632.1:0-15232 GCA_003697995.1 Taxidea taxus jeffersonii
GGCTGCACAGGGAGAGGAACCCACTCCAGCCGGCCCTCACGGGACCTGACGCACTGGGCTGAAGGCTCCCTCTCGGAGAAGGTCCCTCCCTCACACCCTCTGAGGCCCAGCCTTGGGGAGAGAAGTCCGAGACCAACTCAGGGAGATGGGGAGGAGGATGGGGCCTGGGGGCATGAGGAGTCAGCGGGAGAGGACAGAGGGCGGGGGCCAGGGCGAAGGGCCACCCCCGCATCAGCAGGGACACTACATGGCGGTAGGAGAGCGAGGCAAGAGGACGACGCTAGTTAGAGACAGAGGCAGTGGTTCAGAGAACCGTAGTGTTGTTCGGGACGGCGCGCTGCCAGCTGGGGTCAGTCGAATGAGATGAGCTGGGCTTCACTGCCTTGTGCCGGAGGGCCCTGTGCGGGTGGCGGCTGGGCCACTGGGGGCGGCTGTTGGGGTGGTCCCCCGGAAGGTGCCATCTGGGGGGAGGTGCGGCACAGGAACCCTCAGTCCTCCCTTCCCAGACCCCGGCCTTCCCCCCGACCCCACAACCTAGCAGCTTTTCTCTAGAACATTCCACCCTCATCTCAGCCCGGGTGTTCAGTCCCAGCAAAGCCCAGTCTGTGCCAGGCCTGCCTCCTCCCAGCTTGTCGTGGGCTCCCTGTTCTCATCCTGCTCCAGCAGAGACCCCAGAAGTTCCCGACCAGCGTCCACAGGGTTGAATACGTGCATGGTTTAGACATCTGTGTGCGTTGCTGTGTGCGTGCATGTGGGCTGTGTTTCTGTCCTCACTGCTGGGCAGCAGTCCGACCTGCACCGTCTCCTCCTTCTGGGACAGCCCTGCCATCTTCCACAAGCCAAGCTTGGGGGTGGCCTGGGGAGGGGCTCACCTGCTGGTACAGGGGCTGCTGCCCTGCAATGTAGGGCTGCTGCGGGGGCGGCAGAGGCGTGTCCTGGCTGGGGAGGGTGTTCATGAGACTCTGAAAATGAAGCGAACCCCACATGAAGGAGGCCTGCATGCCAACAAAGGGGAGGCATTCCTGACTTGAAAATCGAACGCAAACCAGCTAGGAGCCTAAAGGCCGGGAAGGGAGTGGTGGGCAGGAAGGTGGGGCCTGCCCAGTGCTCCCCCAGCCCCTTTTCCATGTGGACGCCCCCCACGGGCACTCACCTGCATGCCGTAAGGCTGGTAACCGATAGACACCGACTGACTCCCCATGTAGCCCATGGCGCCAGATTGTGGAGGCTGGGACATGGCTGGGAGGCTCTGGGGGGCCTGGGAGGCCACGTTCTGTAGAGGGAACAGTGTGACGAGAGAAGGGCTGCGGGCCCTCGCCGGGAAGGGAAGCAACCTTGCCCGCCTACCTGATAACCCTGTGTCGGCGTGGGCTGGTAGGACGAGTAGGCGGGGCTGGCGGTGGGCCCGGTGGGGCCCTGGGGGGCCGCCTGTGCACTTGTGGCCCCTGCTGGGTACATGTAGGCGCCCACCATGCCGGGATCTATGGAAGGAGAGGAGTGAGCTCAGTACCCTGCAGGGAGCTTCTGGAACCAAGTTCACGTTTCACGTCACAAAAGGAAACAATCAGCAAGGACAGGAAAAGGAGCTCTGATGCTGAATGCAGCCAGAAGAAATGAACCAAACAGTATGGATGGCGTGTAACAGGGCGGCCTGGGTGGGGTGGGGCAATGAACTCTTCCACTTTCTGGAAATCAGGGCCTGAAGACAGAAGATGACAAACCTAGTGAGCCTGGTCAGGTGGGCCTCTGCCCAGGGGCTCAGGCTGGCACTGCCAAGACCACTTTCTGTGCACGCCAGGAGTAAACGGTGCAGCCGACAGGAAGAAGCCCCACGCCGTATCTCTGAACCCACGTCTGCCCCGAGGGCCTGGCACGCTAAGCACACCCCTTGCCGGGACCGGGGCTGCCTCCAGGGCTGAGCAGCAACAACGTGAACACGGAATGTGGGGAGACAGCCCAGGAGCCACATCCGGGACCGTCTGAGCGACAAGACCGATTGTGAACTTTGAGTGAGATCCACACGGATGGGAATGACCGAAGAGAAAAGAGAAGTGCCTCCTTACGGTGGAAAGACACCTGACCAGCAGGAGGGAACGAGATGAGAAAACCACTAGCTGAGAAACGCTACAATAGCCGCAGGCACGATGGAGACACTGAAACTAGTGGCGACAACCTCGGAGGAACAAGGATGCAAGCCTCATTCCCACTGAGCAGCTGCTAATTGCCATGGGTCAGCCAGGCCCTGCCAGGGAGGAGCCCCGACAGGCTGCCCGCACACCTCACTGCCAGCACTGGCTGTGCCTTCCTGCTCAACACTCCAGAGCCCAGAACGCCGGCCAAAACCCGGCCATGAAGATCAGGCACAACCTACCACGGGGTGGTCTGCAAGACAGCAGGCCAGTGCTCTTTGAGAAGCCAGTGTCATGAACACAGAAGCAAAATAAGAACATTCTAGATGAGAGATGAAAAGCAGCCAAACCGTTAAAGGCAACAGCCATGGGGTTTCCTATCAGCACAAGGGGTGTTCCCCGGACGGTGTGGGAGAACGGAACCCGACCCTGGATGAGGCCACACTGCAGCCTCTGCGGCTCTTGACCTATCCTGTGCCCAGGCCACAACGGAGCACCCCGCGTTTAGGAAATGCACGCTGACAGCGCTGGGAGCGAAGGGCGTCGAGCCCACCATCCACCCTAAAACGGTTCAGGAGAAAAATCCATGCACGCAATAGGAAAGCACAGAGCAATGTAACACAATGTTAAGGTCTGGAAGATCTAGAAAACCCTTTGTACCATTTAACTTTTCTGGGAAACCAAAACCATAGCAAAACAAGAACAAAAGGAAGAAACGGTAGTGGTCTGGGGCGCATCTTGGCCAGCGGGCACCTGCTCCGGCCCCATTACCTGCGGTAGCCCCGGGCATGCCGGGGTAGGGGGTGCTGGCGGCGGCGGCCGGCTGGCTCATGTATACTGTGTGCATGGGGGAGCCCTCCACGGAGCCTGCGGGGCTGAAGGTGCCCGGGAAGCTTGTTGGACCTGAGGGCTGGTACAGCACACCCCCGGCTGCCGGCATGGCCTGGAGCTGGGGACAGAGAGAGAGGCAGTCAGAGCGGCCCAGGGCAGTGGCAGGAGCCCCAGCTAGGGACGGGGCGGGCCCGGGGGCGAGGCAGCACATGTCTGGGGGCCGTGAGGGGGCCAAGTGGGCGAGGGGGGGGCGCATGCCTGGGCGTAGGGCAGGGAAAAGGCAGGCATCTGGGCGCGCATCTGGATGGTCTGCTTTTGCTGCTCCAGGCGCAGCTGGCGCTCCTTCTCCTGCTCCTGCAGCCGCTGGACAGCCAGCTGCCGCTGTACTTCCAAGTACTCCTGTGGGCCACGGGGCAGCCGTCAACGTGGTCCGTGAGCTCGGGCCACCCCCCACAGCGGGGCTGGACACCCCACCTGCTTTTTCTGCCTCATGATCTCCAGCTTCTGGGCCAGCTGAATCTGGCGCTGGCGCTCGGCCTCCTCGGCTGCCCGGCGAAGCTTCTCCCGGTGCTCCTCCCGTAGGGCGCTGAGTGCCCCCCTGGCATCACGGATCTGCGCCAGCTTGTCCTGCAGCCCCTCGTAGTAGACTGCGGGAAGAGGGCCGCGCCAGGAGTGTGTGGCGTGGGAAGGGAGCACCCGCAGCCCAGTGCCAGGCTGTGGCCACCAGGCCATGCGCCTCACCCTTGCCCGGCCAAGCACCTATGTGTAGGGCCCAGCGGGCCTCTGGGGTCCCAAGGTCAGGGCCCAGCCGGGATTCTTCCTGGAGCTGACAGTGCTATTCTTACTGGGCCGTCTCCCGCTGCTGAGACCACCTCTCGGGTTGCCCACAGCCCAGACACGCTCTCGAGAAGCTGCCGCCCTGGAGGGTTCCCGCCCAAGGACCCGTCCCCACGGCCGGCACGGAGCGCTCACACGACACCGCGCCGAGGCGGCCCCGAGGGGGTCACGACACCTACGCCGGCGCTCGTCCAGCTGGTTGAGCAGCTCCAGCAGCTGCGGGTGCATGCTGTTGATGGACTGGAAGAGGGACAGCACGGCCGAGTCGTTGGTGATGCTGCGGCCCCGCACGTGGTTGCTCTTCATGCGGTTGACGAAGGTGGTGACGGCATTCTGCAGGGCCTTCAGGAACTGCGCGTGGCTCTCCTCCGACTCTCCGTTCTGGTACTGCTGCTGGGGACACGTGGCGGGCTCTCGTGGAGCTGCCCCCCCGCCAGGCGCTAGAGCCCCACCCCCCGCGGGTGCTGTGAGGGCCCCCTTAGCGCACACCCTTTAACACGCGCAAACACTGAGACCCAAGGAGGCTTAGCTTGTGCACGGGGACGTGGCACTGGCCAGGACAGAGCTGGCTGGAGCTCGGGCAGCCTGGCTTGCAGCCCCTCTGCCCCTGCGCCGTACGGGGCCTGCCTCTCCTGAAGAGACCCCAGTCTCTTCATCCAGGGACCAAGAGAGCCCAGAAGCCCCAGGACAGAGCAATGACTCACTAGGTAGTTCCGGGCTGCCCTAGAATATCCTGATCCCTTCTAGGCAGCAAGTGGCCACGTTCTGGGTTCCATCGAGAGCTCTGGGTTGGGATGGCTTGCCCGTGAGAGGTCACTGTGGGCAGGGCTGGGCCCTGTCAGGAGAGGGTGCCTGTGTGGGGCCTGTGAGGGAGCCACAGCTTACCTCGCCGAAGGGGCCGCTGGAGGGAGCTACGGGTTGAGCATCTGTCTCCGGGAGGGGAGTCTGGAAGAAGCCAGAGGGGGTGAGGGGCTCGTCGGCCTGTCGCAGGGCACCCCCCACGCAGCCCAGGACTGTGGGCCCAGAGCGCCGAGAGCCGCCCACCTCCAGCGCGCTGGCAGGGACTGCATGGCCCTCCGCAGGCGGGGCGGCCGGCTCCGTCAGGGGCGCGGGTGCGGACGGGGTCGGGCTCCTGCGGGCCTCCTCCTGCTTCTTCTCCCAGTAGTTCCGGTTGAGGTACCGGGCGAGCTGTGCACACAACGAGTGTCACCCCCAAGGGCTGGGGGCGGCAGGGGAGGACATTGCACGTGGGGGCGCCCTCACCTCAGGGTCGATGTCCTCAGCCAGCGGCGCCGACGAGGTCTGGGGAGATACAGGCCAGAGCAGCCGTGACCCGTGGGCTCCAACACGTGCCCAGCTCCTCCCAGGCTGTCGCTCGGGAGACTGGGATGCCACCACGGTGACAGTAGACCCCAGGCACTGGCCGGTCCGTCCGGGGGGGCCCCCAGGGGCTCAGTGACCGAACAAGGCGCAGGGCAGCAACCTCCCCAGCCTTCCCAGCAACCACAGCACCGGTCCCAACGGTGGACCACATGGCTGTTCATGGGCCCTCGGCCACCTGGCCCCACCCAGAGCCCCACAGAGCTTGCCCTGACTTCCTGAACCTTCTGCCCCACCTGCCACCCACCCCCTATTCAAAGAGAGTGGCGAGGCCAGAAAAAGGAAGGCTACTTTTGACCGCAGGGTTTGCCTGCCTCTTCCCACTCTGGGGAGATCCTCAGTCTTCCCAGTGTCCTCCTCCCCGACAGGGAGTCCCTGACCAGGAGCACAGGGCTGGGGAGGCTGGACCTCGACCCTCACTGGCTTGATCAGGCCATCCTTTCTGGGGCAGCCCTCCCACCCTCTATAGCACAGAAGGGTGGCCCAGCGTGGGAGTGTGCTCACCACGGGCGAGGAATACAGGCTGCCGGCGGGGGGCGCCGACGAGGCCACGGGCGCGGGCTCGGCCTTAGGGTACGTAGCAGCGGCGTAAGTCGACTTCTGTCTCTGCGGGAGAGACAGGAAGGGTCCCGGTGCAAGTGGGCCAACCCCCATTCTCCACTGCCTTCCCCAAACATCCAGGGGCACTCCTCCCCCTGTGCCCCTGCAGCAGGGGAGCACCGCTCCGGCTCACCATCCTCTCCTTCTCCTCGGCCTCCGACTGTGACAGAGCCAGGGCCAGCTGCAGCTCTTCCTCCTCCTGCAGGGCCGTCTCATCCCGCTTGGGAGGCAGCTGTGGACACGCAGGCTGGTGAGCAGGGCCCAGGAGTGAGGCACCCCCAGGGACCCGTGGCCTGTACCTGGGACTGCTGGGACAGGGGGCTGGTCAGGTACTCCGGGGGCAGCTCCGTTGTGGACGAGGCCTTTCCTTCTGCTTTCCTGGAGGAGAGATGACACTGGGCTGCTGAGCACCACTGCCTGGCCCCCCGCAGGCCCGCAGAATGATGACAGGGGTGCCTCGGGCAATGCTCTGGAGAAAAACTGGTCCCTCAAACCAGCTGTGTCGCCTCTGGGACCTGGGTCCCCGGGCAGGTCACCTGGCCTAAGCCCCAAGCCCCTTTCCTGGAAATGAGGAACTTTCCAGGAGAGCAGCCTGCCTGCAGGCACCAGCTAACCAAGGAAGGAGATCTCATCCCTGATGCTGGGAGAGGGACAGCTGCATGGAGAGGGACAGCTTCATTCTGGGATCACGCAGGGAGTGCACAACCTGACTCCAACCACAGGACCCCAGACCCAAACCAAGGGGGGCACCACACCAGCCCAGGCCCTTGAGAGAAGCACATGTCAGGACAAAAAGGCTGTGAGCAGACCTGGGTCACAGGAGCGGAGCCGCCGCGACAGCCACCTGCCATGCGCTGGGGGCCTGGGTGGGCCTGGCAGGGACAAAACTGGCACAGGACCTGACTGGGACCGGTCACTCTCAGAACTTCAGAACGCACACGACATGCGGGAACACCCGAGCAGATGGGGAAGGGAGACCCTGCAGTTAACCGAGGGACCTGGGAGGAGCCCGCGCTCCGTGGGGTCGACTTCCCATGCCTGTGTCGTTTCCCTGTTTGATTTCCAAGCTTCAAAGCTACAAAGCGGACAAACTGAGAAACAAACCCGAGCCAGGAGAAGCAGCCCGGCCCCGGCAGGGACTCACTTGTTGAGCTGTTCGTAGCAGGGCTCGCACACGCGCACCTCCTTCTCGATGCCGAACTTGGGGATGGTCGAGTACTTGGAGGAGCACTTGCCGCAGAAGATCTGGCCGCACGCCCGGCAATGGTGCTGTGACAGGGGGCGGGTCAGGGTGCGGCCTGGGGCGGGGCCGCTCACCCCTGGCGCCCACCCCGCCCACTGCTGCCCGCGGCACAGGCAGTCAGGCCGGGTCTCCCAGAGTGGGCAGAGGACAGAGACCACCCAGAACCTAGGAACACGACATGTTTCCAGGCTCTCAACTGCAGCCACCGTTTGGGGGAAAAGAAAGCAAATTAAAAAAAAGTTCGTAAGAATCATGCACAAGTTATGCCAGGAGAGAAGAGGCTTCGTGAACGGTGGCCCAGCGAGTCTACTCAGACGCCCCTGCCTCGGCCTTCACCGTCACGGTCAGTGCCTCAGGAGGAAAGGAATGGCGGCTCGAGGCCCAGAGCACACAGGCGGTGAGCCGCAGGAGGCAGCGAAGGGGTTGCAGGCCCAGGAAAGACACGCTTGAGCCTCCCGCAGCCCCAAGCCTGCAGCACTCCTGTCCCCTGGAGGACACAGCCATGTCCAAGCTTTGTCAGACAGCACAGAGCATCGGGCTGGTGGCCCCGCTCACGACGGGGCTAAGGGCTGGATCCGCTCCACAAACCATGGCGTCACAGCCAAGAGGAAAAGGACCCCAAGGAGCTCCAGTGGCCTCGAGGGAACAGTGTGGGGCGTGGGGTGGGCCCTGGGGCGGGCACACTCACCTTGCGGGTCACCACCCCGAACTGCACTCTACAGCGGTGGCACTCCTCGGCGTCCACCCAGTCAGGGGCCTGCGGGGGATAGGCAGACTCAGGATCGCACGGGCCCCCGTCTTGGCCAAGACCCCACTGTGGGCTCAGGGGCTGAGGGCCCAGTCTGTGAGGCCAGAGCCCACCCCATATGGGGGTTCCTTTGTACAGGCGTGAGCGCGGACTCCCCGCGGCTGGGGGTCAGTACCTGCCTGAACCACACGAGCCCACCTGCCGAGGCGCAAAGGCACCTCGAGCTGCGTTCCAGCCCCCAGAGGCGGGGCTGCCCGTCCCACGCGTGTCGTTTCTGAGACAAAACGCAGCTCATCCACTGACGTTCCCCACAAGCCGGGACCCCGGGACCTCACTTTTGCTTCCTCAAAGCAGCCGGACTCCTGGGGCACCCGGCTGGCTTAGTTGGAAGAGCGTGGGGCTCTTGAGCTCAGAATCACGAGTTTGAGCCCCATATTGGGTGCAGGGATTACTTAAATAAACTTAAAAAAAAAAACAACGCAGCCAACTCCTAGATACCCAGCACCTCGGAACTCACTCTCTCTGCAGCAAACATAGCATCGCTCTCCTTGAACTCTGGGAAGACGTGTCCTGGAGAAAGGAGACCATGGTCACCACTGGTGCCATGCTGGCATGTGAGGCCCTGACAGACTCAGATGTCCTTGCCCGGTCTGCCCCAAGACCTCCAGGAGCCATGTGCTAGCTCCGGGCACCCACCTCCTCAAGCACACCTACAAAAGGAGGCCCAGAGCCCCTGGGCAGCAAGTGCAGTGACCCAGCACCAGGCGAGGGCTCCTGGTTGCGTGAGGGGCCACCCCATCCCAGGGCTTGGGGCCTGGCCTCACGCGCACCACATTGAGGCCTCACAGATCTTCCCTGGACCTCCTGTCCATCTCTTGGCCCCACACTCCAACTCCCTGTACCTTTCAGGACTCTTAAAATAGACACCCAAGGTTTTTGTGGAGGCAAAGACCCCTCAAGGGCTCCATAAAGTTTTGGGTAGCCCCCCCCCCCCAAAAGTGAATGCAAGCATTCCCCACCACCCTGTGCCCGGGATTCAGGGCCTGAGACCAGCTCACAGACGCGGACAGGACCCTCATCACAGTCTCCACGGTGTCCAACTCGCTTGTAGCCACCAGATGCTACCCCTGCTCCATGCCTTCTTTCAGGGCCTCCGCACAAGTGGGGGCCGCCCCAGTCCCCCGAACTCACTGCCCAGTGTGAGCACTATCCACGGCCTTCCTCGCCAAGCCCCAGCAGACCTGCGTGGCCGCTGCAGCAGCTGGGAGGAGCGCAGACGAGGCCCTGAGAAGGTCCCTTGGCTATCACAGCCCCGCAGCAGCTCTCCCCGGATTTCCCGCCCTTCTCAGGGCACCCCAGCTCCTGCCTAAGCCATTCCTGTGGGCTGGCCCCTCCTGCACCTTGTCCCCCATCTACAAGAGCCCTGGGGCCTGGGAAGCGAGTACTCCATGGGATGCTGGTTTGCTTATACGTTCAGGAGGCCTGCTCTCCAAGACTTCTCTGACCCCTAGTGCTAAATCAGCCCCCAAGAGGCCAGGGCCCCTGGCTCCACTTCCTTCCTAGGACCCAACGCTCAGGAATTAGCTCCTCGGCTCAATCTACTCACTTGGCTGTGGTCCACCACATGCCCCCGTCCTGCCCTGACCAGGCATGAGGTCAGGAAAGGCAGGGGCTCCAGAGCCCAGAGCACGCGGCCACCGCCACCAGTCACGCACTGTGGTGCTGTCCCCTGCCCTGGCCAGGGCGCACACAGCCTTTTTTGGCTCTGCCTGGGGCAGAGTAGCCCCTCAGCTCATTGGAGATGGTGCGTGGAGACTGGGGCCAAACCTCACCCCACGCACCTTCCACCTTCATGATCTGGTACGTGTCCTGGACCACCTTGTACTTGGGCTCGTTCCGGAAGGCGTGTGCCCAGGCCTGGATCAGATACAGGATCTTGTTTCGGACATTTACTTCCACCTGCCTCTGCACAGAAAAGAGAACGAAGAACAATGAGGAGGGTGGCGGGAGACATGAGCACCAGGGACGTCTGTGTGAGAAGTGGCGGGAAGACCGCACTGCTCTGAGCACGCGGGCAAGCAGAGGCGGGGAGGGTGCTCTGCATGGGGCACTGGGGCCAGGTATGGACCCACTCCCCAGGCCCAGCCCTCTGCCATGAAGCCCCGTCCCCAAAGACAAACTCATCACAGCGGTGTGCCCACTCAGAGCCTGACTCTTCCCTGATGCCCTGGGCAAAGCTGGGGAGTCCCGAAGCCGGGCTCCCCAGGCTCACTACCCTATATAAGCACCTGCTTCTTCCTCTCCTGCCGCTAGGAGCCTGGCCGTTAGGGGGCCCGAGTCTGAAAACTGGTGTGGCTCCTGCAAACGCCAGGCTCCGCCAGGCAGCACCCACCAGCCCCAAGCTGAGGGGGCAGACGTGAAGCCGGCGCCTCTCCTCTGCTCCTGGCCAGCCTGGGGGGCGGGGGGCGGGCACCCCAGGAGCTGCCCATGCGCAGAGCCACCATTTCCGCCGGCTGAGCGCACCATCAGTCACGTTGCTAGAGTTCTCCGGGGGACGCTCAGGAAACGGCAGTGGAAAGCTGCTCCCAGGGGCTGCCAGGCACATTCACCCACTAGGTTTCTGGTGATTCCCTGTAATCTGCGCCTGTCGGTAGGTCCCTTTCCTACTGGGACCCTCCCTTTTTCCACGGGGGCACTAACAGGCTCAGACCACTTGCACCATGAGCCGGACACGACCTTGGGACAGGAGAAGCGCAGGGTCTGACCCTTCTGGTCTTTCAGCCACAGCAAGGGCTGGCTGGGTCACTAGCTGGGGCCCAGCTCTGGTCCCAGATGGGCTCTCGGCCACGTGAGGCCACGGGCATCCACACAGGCCAGGAAGCTGAGGCCCCACCCACCAATGGTAGTAGAGAGAGCATCCGGGGCTACGCTCTGGCTGCTGCCCCGGTCACCTCAGCCCTGCAGGATGGGTGCAGCCCTGTCCCACCTGCTCTGCATCACACAACCCGCCGGTGTCACCACCCACATCACAATCCCGACAGGTGGGCAGCAGCAGCCTGTGGGGCCATGGGCAGTGGCCTGTGCGCATTCTCTCTCGCATTCTCTCTCGCGGCTCTGGAGGGCCACCCCTCCTGTACAAATGGAGGGTGTGAGACCCATTCCCCAAGGTGTTCCTGCTGTGCTGCGTCCCCCAACCTCCCTGTAGAAACATGTTGGACACGCATACCTCCCTGCTTGGAATCCGGGTGGCACCCACCCAGGCGCCGTTTGGGGCTCCCCCCAGGCCTCTGCCCGCACACTGTGCTCTCACACACACACCGCTCCTTCCCCTCCTCCTCCACCTGCCCCTGGGAAGACCCTCCTGATCCCCCCCCTCGGAAGAGCGGGGTCTCCCCTGTGTCCCCAGACACAGCAGCCCCGTGCACGTGCACTAAAGCCCCAACGCCATCAAGCTGGGGTTCTGCAGTGCGGGGACCACCAACGCTCGCCTTCCTGTCCCTGGTTCTGCCTGGCCCTGCCGCTGCCCCAGGTGCTGGCCAAGCCTCAGAGAGGCATGGGCTCGGGTAACCGGGTGCCCCTGCGCCACCAGGCCCACCTTCAGCAGCTCCTTCAGCTCCTCCATCGTCTGCTTGTTGGCCACCTCGTCGTGGACTGTCTGGCCGCAGTTCTTCACCACAGACTCCATGACCTGGGGGACCCACGGGAGGGCGGGCTCGAGCCACCGGTTGGGCCAGGGACACCTGCCTTGGACAGACCCACCTCCCCAGGACGAGACAGGCCCCTGGGGCAACGGAGCCCACCAGGAGAGTCCCCGTGGCGGCTCCAAGTCAGGCAGTGAGCGATGTCACACGCGCTCCTTCTAATTCCATTCCTTACCCCCAGGGGCGAGGTCAAAATCCACCTTAGTGCCCTAAGTCTCCCAGCTTCAGGTGGGGCAGGCAAGGCACTGCCCTCCGTCAGGGCTGCCCCGACCTGCCCTCACACCCCAGGCAGGCGGGTGAGGCCCCAGGGTCAAGCGGTCCCTGCCCTCTGGAGACTGGGGTGGCGACTCCTGAGGGGGCCAGCGTGCAGGAGTCTAGTTACCTCCAGGGCGTACAAGGCCACGTGGGGATTCTTGTCGTTAACTTTCTTTTTGATGGAACTCACGGCATATTTGGCTCTGAAAGGACATCGTGTTGGTAAAGAGAAGAAAAAAGAGAAAAACCACCTTAGAATCTAGGTTGAAAAAAACTCTGCCACCCTCTGATCTTCAAAATCCCTAAGCAAATGTTAAGCACTTACAGGCGGTACAGAGAAAACCCTTTCCTTGTCCCCGGATCCCCAAAACCCCAGCATGGAGACCGCGCGATTCTCTGCCTAAGGCCTAGTGTCCGTCCTCGACATCCATCACGGCAGGACGCTGCGGGATCACGGAGCATCAGTGCATGCCAAGGGAGCCGGGAGCGCCATGCTGCCGCCCCTCCTGCTTCTGAGCAGGCACAGACCCTCCTCACTTACTGTGTGTCCCCCTGGCGGATGAGGTCACAGATCTGGAGGATGGACTCCCAGTCGGTCTCCAGCAGAAGCTGGCTGGTCGCTTTGTCTACGGCCAAATCACACCATTGTTACCAGGGCTTATCCTCTGTGATTCCCTGGCCGGCCTCACGGCTCAGCAACAGAGAGAAGGAACCGCCTGCTTCCCACTTAAAACATTTAGACTGAACAGAAAACCACATGGAAATCCTCTTGACGCCCAATAATCACGAGAGTGCTGTCCTTTCAAGAAACAAGGCAAATGGTGTAGGAAATGCTACCAGCATGCCTGCCGCGCACCCGATCCAAACACTGCGTGATCCCAGAGCTCTCACACCACCTCCTGAGCACCGTCCTATCTCCGCCGCCTTTACCCACAAACACAAGGAAGCAGAGAACGGAGGTCACTGCCCACAGTCACCCCGCTGGCCAGTCTGAGCCAGGCGGGCTTTCACGCTACACTCCGCCGCCTCAAGCCCCAGTCCCCGGTTTTCCCCATGTTGAACCTGCCCGATGAGATTGCAGCTGGGGCCAGGGTGGAGCCAGGACTGACCTCCAGGAAGTATTTCTCAGCTAACCCTGTACTCTCTTTCTCTGTCCATCACAGCTGCCTCACGCACACACGCTCTGCTCCCCCCGCCCTGCTGCTCTCCTCCCTGGAGACACACGGGGTGGGGAGTGGCTAATAAGGTGGGTGCACAATAGCACTGATCCGGTAGTAACTTCTGGATTGAGCTCTGGAGGGCTGAACCACCCCTCAGTCTGCACTTGCTCAGAACAAGACAGCAGCCTCTTCTGAGGTCTCCTCCAAGGCCCCGTCCAAGGAAAAAGCAAGGCAGGCTCTGGCCCACTGCCCAGCACCCAGGACACCCACCCCAAGAGCCCACCCAGTGTCACATGCCACCCAAAACCTATTTTCCTTTTGCTAAACTCGACCTCCAAGACGCTCAGAGAGGACCAGCTATCCACCCCCGACACACGCCTCCCGGGAGCCCAGCGGGGGCAGACGGGGCTGGCCGGCCTCCCCAGGGAAGCAGCGCTCTAAGAGCAAGGCAGGTCCCGGGAGGACACTACCGCTTCCACCCTTCGGAGCCCGATGTTTGGGGCACCCTCGGTTCCCCTGCAACCCAGGATTTGGGGGAGGGTCTATCTGACTCGGTCACCCGTTTCCGTGACTCAGGACTCGTGGCCCGCTCAGTCAGATGCCTGAGGCCCAGGGACCGATCATTTCCCCGGGACCTGACCGCCCCTGGCCCAGGAGCGGAGCCCCGAGCACAGTCGCCGCGAGCGCGGGCCCGGCCTCCTCCGCGGACCCTCACACACTCGGGTCGCCGCCCGCGCCCAGCGCCCTGTGGACTGCCGGGTCCCCGCACGGCCGGCGCGCCCACCCACACCCCGGGCCCGGGTCGCTCGGCGGCCGCCCCGGGGCTCCGCTCCCGGGACGCTGGCCAGCCTGGAGGGGCGGAGGCCGCGTTACCTAGGAGACGCTCGAAGGTGCCGCTGCCGCGCCCCATGGCGACCCTGGACCCCGACCCGACGCCGCTGCGCTCTCCGCGGCGAACCGGCGCGCCCCCGACTTCCGCTTCCGCCTTTCCCTCGGGCGCGCGCACGCGCGCGTCGCCAGGGCGGACCCCGAGCCGCGAGCGGGGAGCCACGAGGAGGCGGGCTTTTCTACTGGCCCCAGACGCAGTGCGCCCATTGAGCGCCGGGAACCAATGAACAGCTCGGACGTGAGGCCTAGCCAATGAGAGCGGAGTGGAGGGCGGGACTTGCGCCCAGCTACGGGGGCCGGCTGGAGTCCGTTCGCGATGTGTCTGCTGCTGGGGCCCTCGGGCGTCGGGAAGACGCTGTTGGTGAAGAGACTGCTGACTATCCTTCCGCGCCGGCGGGGCCCGGGCGGGCGGGGGGCCGGGCGGCTGTGCGGGGGTCGGGTGCTCCCGGGGGAGCGGGGCCGGGGCCCGGGGGCGCGGTGCGGCCGCCGCCCGCCTTCTCCGCCCGCCTCGGGATCCTTGACTGCCCGCACAGCTGAGCTCCGGGGATGGGAAGGGCGACCTGGGCGACGCGCCGCCGACGCGGCCCACGGTAGGTCTCCGCGCTCCCAAGCGCCTCGGGCGGTGTTCAGGGCGAGCTGGAGCCCGGGGGTCCGCGCGCTACCGCGGCCGTCGCAGGCCGCGGCGTCCTGGTCCCGGGGCAGGGCTGCGGCGGACGTGGGTGGGCGCACGGCGGGGCCCCTCGTGCCACTGCTTTCCTTGGGCGCCCCAGAGACGACCCCACGGGTGCGGGTTGGAGCTGCGGCCTTCCTGGCTGGGGGCTGTGCTCCAGGGCCCCGGCCCTCGAGCACGGGCCCCGAGGGGTCTAGGTCGGCCGGGAGGGCGGCGCACAGCCCTCCGCAGGGCTTCCCCGTGGGGACGCGCTGTCCGTAGCGCCGCGGGGTTTTTCCACAGGTGGGCACCGACCTGACCGACCTCGTGGTCCCGAGAAAGATCACCGTTCGGGAGCTGGGGGGCTGCATGGGACCCATCTGGCCCAGCTACTATGGAAGTTGCCGTTGTCTCCTGGTAGGTCACGACCCCGAGGTCCTGTCCAGCCGCGGTCTGGTGCTGGACCGCACTCCCCACCCGCTGGAGTTTGGGCTCCCGGGCACCCGCTTCCTTTTGGAAATTCAACTCCATCCCTAGCGCCCTGTCCAGAGCTGACCTGACAGCTCACCCGGGGCTGCCCGCAGCAGGGTTCCTTCTCTGCCGGGCACGAGCCTGTTCTCGGCATCGTTCCCTGGCCTGTGTTCTGTGTTTGTGCTTGATCTCTGCATGCCCTGTCCCACCCTAGCAAGGCCAGTGCCCCAGATCCCCAGACCCTGCCTGGGAGAACTGATGCCACATAAGTAGAGTCCCATATGGGCGGGAACAAGCGACCACGGGTCACTCTCCTGCAGCTCGTTTTCCTTTACTTCCA
>RCUC01111634.1:0-10631 GCA_003697995.1 Taxidea taxus jeffersonii
GCTGGCCATCTGCAGAGCCAGGGAGCCTGAGTGTGTGGCACAAATTCCACGGTGTCTCCTGATCTGACTCTCAACACTTCCCTCTTTTCGCCACGTGTAAGCCACTGGGGAATGTGCCTTTTTAAAGCCTCCCTTCATCCTCTGCTCAGAGCCCAAGAGCAATCTGTGGACGCTGGGGTTTCACTTCGTAGAAGCTTCGGGCCCTCTCTTGATCTGGCCCCTGATCTAACCTCTCTTGGTTTGCACTCTGTCCCCCCGGAGACTGGGTGATTCTCGACCTTTTGTGACTTCCTCTGTCTGTGCTCTTCACTTGGGAATCCAGTCTTGGGTTTATAATCACTCTTTCTCTTGGAAATGGTCTTCAGATTACAAAAGCGTCAGACCCACAAAGCCTGGCTCTGCCCACGGGACTGTGCTGCGAGAGTCCTGCCTGATTGCCACCAGCCCTAGGGATGAGGATACGCCCTATCCTTGTACCCCCATCATAACATGTGGGGTGGGGGGAACCTTAATGACTTACCCCACACATTCTGATTTCGGATCCGAAGTTCCTGGAATAAGCTAACATTTCTTTTTCTTAAACATCTGAGTTAATGGCCGCTCTGAAAAGCTCCTGGTTGAGTTGTATGCCACTTACCAGTTCAGGGATCAGTTCAGGGCCAGCCCGGCTAAAGCACTAACTGGGAGTGAGAGGTGGGCTCTGAGGAGGAAGGCAGGGAGGGGCCGCTCAGAGGCAGCGGGCCCAACTGCAGAGACCAGACAGAGATCCTGGACAGAGGCAGCAGGAGATGGAGACGGAGACCGCCTGAGTTTAGCATACGTGGCCTGAAGAATCCATGGGCAGAAATTGGAGGACACTCACCTCACCCAGATGTGGGGGGAAGTGACACTCTTCGACAGGAGGGAACCCACCAATCCGGGACACTGCTTGGAAGCCAGCCACAGGCTCTCCACTGAACCTCAAGCACTTAAAAGTAAAACTGAGCGGAGAGCCAGCCCTACCTGGGAGAGCCCTGAGGTCTGGAAAACAAAGCCCCAAACCGAGACCCCACCCAGCCCAGTCTCTGAGTCCAAATTTCCCCGTTTTATAAGGGCACCATCCACGTACAGACCTTGCCTCAAAATAAGGTCACATTCCGAGGCACTGGGGGTTCAGATTCATCGTATCTTTTTTGGGGGGACACCTCTAATACCACTTCCCCAGAGATCTCACGGCGGGGGCAGAATACACAAGTGGGAAGACCCAGCTCTCACTCAGCTGCTGGTTTCCCCACCAACCTGCAGCTATCCGTTGGCGTTGCACCGGACTGAAGACCGCTTCCTACACAGGCGGCAAGCACGGGCTCCGTACCACAAAGGGAAAGCTGGAACCGAGGTCAGCGAGCTAAAGGCCTATGGTCCTACTCTGGGAAGAGTTCATCGCTGTGGAGAAAAACTCACCCATCGTGTGACTAAGGGCCCACATCTCGACTCCAAGCACAGCCAGCTTGATTTCTAACAGGACTGAAGGGTGAAATATTTCAAACATACAAAATATACATTCCCGTTGCACAACGGGGATAAGTTCTTGGCGTAACAGCTCAACAGACACTCTGATTATGCGAGCTCTTTTCAGAAAGTGCCGAGCCTCCAAGAAGCTAATCTGACGGAGACTTATTATGCTCTCCACATAATGGGTGAAAAAAGAAACCATTTCTGAGTCTTTATGAGAGAGACACCCAGGCAGACAGGCCCACACAATCAACCGGCACAGAAGTTGGTAAGACGCCTGGACACCAGGAACTTTTATGAATGTATCAATTCCACCAGACTCCAGTGAAGGCAGGAGAGGGACTGTTGGGGGCCACCAGCTGGAGCCCCCACCCCTGCAACCGGGGCCCCACGGGCTGCCAGCCGGGCCGGGGGAGCAGAACAATGGCTGTAATCCATCTCTCGGGAGCGGGGTGCAGGGCCACGGCCAGACAGGCTGAGCTCACTGTGTCTGACAAAAGGACCTTTTCACGACTGAGACCTTTGGGGTTGCAGTCATGAAAAGATAGCAGGGGTGGGGGGTCGGGAGGGCACTTTGGGGGACCGGTGATTGGCGAATTGAGAAGGCATCCTCAGACAAAACTGGACTTTCTCTGCAAAGGATTTTCCAAAAGGACAGGGTAAATGAACACCAAGGTCACTGCAACGAACTGGTTTGGACGTAGAGGGTATTACGGGGTGTTTGTTTCCCCAAGGCACCAAAATGCACTGATTGTGACATTCAGAAAAAAGAAAGATGGCTAGATCTTTAAAATGTTAGGGGATGAGCCCTCCTGAATTCCTGTTTAGGGAGTCCGTCAATTGGACTACAGAAAAACCCTCCTAAGAAAGAAGAACAGAACTGACAGCTGGCGAGGATCTACCGCGCTTCCCCCGCTCGGCGCTGAGCTGTCGGTTTTCATTATCTTTTTCGAGTTACCTCCTTGAAAGGTACTCAGAGAGACTGAATGCGCCAGAGCCGGAGTCAGGTTGCCAGGTATTAAGTTTTGCTCACAAGAAAGTTTTGCTCCCAAGAAAACCAAGGGCGTGAGGAGAGGGGAGTGATCTTCTGTCCTTAACCAGAGGCAGGCAGGAGGCAGAGAAGAGGGTCCAGGGTAAGAAGGCGAAGCCCAAGACCGTACACCATCAGGGTGGTGCGCCTGGGGGCTGGGGACCAGGCGCTGCAGGGACACATGGGGGACAGGCAGGCAGAAGGAGACCCTGCCCCGCAGAGGTGACAGACTTAGGAGGAGCAGATCAAGGCTGCATGTGACAATGATGCTTGTCTTGTCACTTACCCAAAAGAAGAGCATGTGCTCTAAACCAGAGAAGCGTGCTCCTCCCCTCTCCCCAGTCTCTCCCATTATTCCTTTCCGTCTATGCACTAGCCCAGCAGGTTCAACTGGAAGAAGTAAATTGGATGTAGAGACCCAGTACATGGTTCACATATAAATATACACTACAGATTCATATACACACACATGTGCGTACACATCCATATACATGTAGCAGGTTTTAAAAACAATACTACCTACTTTGCTATATGGGATGTGTTCTAGTATCTTCTATTTAATTTTTCTTTCAAATACTGATGCCATCCTCCTAAAGTACTTTCATGATCTGCTTTATGGCTTGTGACTTAAAATCTGAAAAACCTTGCCCTGGTCCTGGCAAGAGGCCTGTTCAAGATTCCAGCCTGGTGTCCGGTACACTCACAGGCCCCAAGTTCAAGCCCGAGTCACAGAAGTAAAAGGGAGACTCACAGCCCGGACCCTCTTGAGGGCCTTCTTTTTGTTCATCTGTAGCTGAGGGCACGGATGCAGTCTAAGGGTTGTGCCATCCTTCCTCACACCTGTGCGGCAGGAGCAGGGCCGAGGAGGAGAGGGACCCCAGGGGAAGGCAATTCTGAGTGGATCAGAGAACCAGAACTCTTCCTCCCAGGGCCGCACCGGGGAGGAGGGGCAGTCAGGGTCTCGGGGGCTCGTTAAGGAAACATGGGCCCTGCACGACCTGTCTAGCGTCTGAAGGCTCTGAGAGGGGCTTCCATTTCTGGCTGGGCCATGCCCACTGGCCTCCTGGAGGCACCTAGATGGACAAGCCCTGCCTTTCTCACCACCCTTGCCTGGACCTAAACACGCAGCCCCGTGCCTGAACGGAAACAGAGCAGGAGCTGCAAGCAGAAGGCGCTACTGGAACCCACCCTCCAGGCCCCTGCCCCCCAGAGGTTGCAGGGACGGGGGTAAAGGGGAGGGAGAGGAAGGCCACAGCAACCAACCATCAAGGGTTCTGGGATCACGATGCTGACAAAGCTATAAAATCCGATCTAGGAGGCCACACAAAACAGGTAATGGAACTGAAACCAAAAAGAGGCGAATGATGTCACGCAAAAGCACAAACACACCAGCACTCCTGCGGCATGGCATCCACTCTAGCCCTAAGAGTCACAAACACCCACCCCCCAACTGGGAGCTCTCTGAGTTGCTCTGGGACTACAAGGCCAGATTCCTCAGGAGGAAAGGCAAAGATGGGTTCCTGGGGGCTCAGAAGACAGGCAGCAGGCATCCATCCTGAAAACTCAAATCAGAGGCAAGCAGCAGAGCCCCCATTTGGAAGGTCAAGCCCCTGGATGGGAAGACGGCCGTTCTCGGGCCTCCTGCCATCTTGGAAGGCTGATAGGAAGGCTGGTGTTCCGGCACGTCCTCTTCTGGAAGGCCCAGCACCACGGCAGCTCGACAGGGGTGCCCTGGGCAGAATTATAAGTAGAACTTCGAGTTTCAAAACGAGACAAGAAAAGAAAAAAAAAACAAAACAAAACTCTGAAACTATTGTACGGTGCGGGGGGGGGGGCATCTCTGTTAAAAAGGTTTTTGCAACAGAGGAGATCAGACTTTCCTTTCAGAATAAAGTAAGATACGCACCCCTCCCCAATTCCCAACTCAAACTCCAATGGAGACATTTGCTTTTCTGGGGAGGCTGTTGACAAAAACAAAGCAGAAGAAAAGAGGAAGCTTGAAGTTGCTGTTTTAGTCTACCTTCTGAAAGGAGCTTTCAGAAATAGGTTCAAAGTTTAAGAAAAAAAAGAAGAAAGGGGATTTTTGTTTGTTTTATCCAAACATAAGTTTCTGGGTGCAAATATGCTACCTTGGGAGATGTAGCAAATACCGCCTTTCATTTCAAGCCTGTGAAGTCTCTTCTGGGCGTTCTATCTCAGGCTTCCTTTGGGGAAACAAAGAAGTGAGTCTTCCATACACAAGAAACAGCAGCACATACTGGCGGGCGGGCTGCCCAGACCGCAGATGACCTGGTGAGTCCCTGGCTCCGTGGCCCAGGAAGGGGGAGCAACACGGCAGGTCCCCGGCTTGCTGGGTCCCTGAGCACAGGTGGCCATTGCTCTGCATGATGGCATAATTAGGAGAGATGCAGGCATGATGGGAAGTGGCGGTGAGGACTAAATCAGGGGCCCCCCCATGCGTTGGGATGGGTTGATTGCTCTGACGGCCACCAGAGTGGCCTCGATGGACTGACTCAGCAACGAGCTCCAGATACAACATCCCGATGAGGCAAGGGAGCCTTGAGGGCAGTTTCGCAGGTGTTCAGTCACACCGTGCTATTCCAGGAGGGAATAGTGCTTGGCTACGGTTTCCCACTCTGGACGTGGAATTCTTTGATATACCTATCTGTGCCTATTTACATGGCTGAGATATAAAACAACAAAACCCGAAAAAAGCCCATCACCTGCCTCGTTCAGCCAGCCGGGGCGGCCCACGGAGCATGGCGTGTACACACAGGTGCGCAAAGTGGCGTTTCCAGTCCTTTAAACAGACAAGGATCCTCAAACGGGGGCGCACTCCACCGCACCAAGGACTCCTGCACGCCCATCCCACAGGGGCCCATCCCAGAATCACTACAAAGGAGAGGGAATGTGTTCAGCTTGGAAACCTCACTCCCCGCAACACCAGACCCGAGGACCACCATAATCACAGACAGCCCCAGCCACAGGGCTGCACACATGCGGCGGGGCCCAGAAGCCTGCAATCAGGCAGCAGCCCGGCCAGAGCTCCCAAACCCTCAGTGGCCCTGCGCTGACTCCCTGCCAGTAGAGAGGACATCGAGGCCACAAGACGACTTCAGGAGCTGAAAGCGGCAGCAGCAGCTCCTGCAACCAGATGACCAAGACTCAGACAAGGGAAACCCCTGGAGGGGCTGAAGGCCCTGGAACGGACTTTGAGAGAGTGAGGCACATCCTTCTGGGGGGACATGCAGGACCAAGGCAGCAGCAGGGGGTGGGGGTGGTGTGAGCTCAGGGGCGGGCTCTCCCAGTCCAGCACGCCTGGGGCACCCGACTCCACCATCACGGAGACTGGACTGAAATGGCCCAGATCCCAAGAAGGCCTCTGGAGGGGATCAGGGTCCCCAGTGTCAACCCGGGAGAAAAGTAGCTGGTTACCATGTGCACTCCCTCCGGGAGCACTCGGCCCATGTGGGGCTCTCTCAGTTAATCTGGTTGTCAGGGGACTGGGGGGGCGCAGGCAGCCTTCACCTGCAGGCTGCTGCTTCTGCCGGCCGGGTCAGCGCCTCTGCCTTTAAGACTCAGAGCCTAAAACGGGGGCAGCGGGGATGCCTGTCCTGTGTCCGCTGGGCTGGACACAAACATAGGGGAGCCAAAGGGCTGCACCTGTACTATTACTACCAACAACTGTATGAAGGGCTGGCAGGTGTAAGAGTTTCAGAAGCAAACCAGACGATGCACCAGGTGGCGGCCGCTATGAAGAGCCAGGACATGGGCCTCCCTCCACCCAAGCACTTTGTACAAAGGCCTCCAATGAACACACGCCCCTCGGAATATTGCTCAGCGTGAACTCCTGGCAGCGCAGAGACAGGAGCCTCCTGTGTAAGGGAGGTGGTGCCAGGGGAAGAGGAGGCAGCCTCTCCCAACAGTGACCCCAAAGCCTCAGCCCCTGCCAGGGGTGCAGTGAACTCATCAGCTGGCAAGGGTTCTGCTGAAAGAGAGAAGGGCCTCTCAAGAGCGGATGGGGCGGGGAGATGAGGGACCAAGGGGCCAGGAAAGGGGAACCAGCCTTCTGTGTGTCTTTTTTTTCTGTCCCAGGGAAGAGGCGCTCACCCGCCCCCACAGCACAGGGTCCCAGCCTGCCCGGCTCCCGGCCTGCCCAGCTCTCCCGCGGTTTCTGCCTGGAGCTGGGGACAGGCCAAGTGAATGCCAGGTGAAACTGCACCTTCACCAGGAAGCAGGCTGCTGTCTCTGAGAAGTTTTCACCATAATAAAGGTGTTTCTAAAATTTTTTAAAGATTCATTGATTTATTTGAGAGAGCAAGCATGCATGAGTGCAGGGGCGGGATAGAGGCAGAGAGAGAGAGAGAGACAGGGAGAGAGAACCTCAAGCAGACCCCTTGCTGGGCATGTCAGAGCCTGACATGGGGCTTGATCCCATGACCCTGAGATCATGACTTGAGCTGGAACCAAGCATCAGATGCTTAAGTGACAGGGCCATCCAGGAGCCCCACCGTAAGAAACGTTTTTAATAAAAAACAAGTCGCTGCACATGGTGATCAGTCTAAGCCAGGAAATGACAGAGGGAGAAGTTTCGGCCTGTTCATTTCCGCTGCCACGTGTATCTGTCAGGCGTCAACATGCTGAAAGGACACGAAAGTAATTCCTCCAGACTCAGGATGGCGTCACTTCACACGACAGCACCGTCGGCCACCTCCCTGGACCCAGCGATGCCACCACCCTCCCTGTCGCTGCCCCAGCACTGCCACAGGCCCCCGGTTCTTCGGACTCTGGCTCTCATTTCTGATTCCGGCCCCTCTTTCCTAACAGCCCACCTGCCTCTAGCCTGGATTCCCACCCCTCCCCCGGGGCGGCCAGGCGAGTCTTCCAGCCACACACCGGGCCCTACATGCTTCCCACAGGCACATCACCAGACACACCCCTGCCCCTCAAAGCATGCGAGGCAGCATGAGCTTCGGGCAGCTCCCTGACCTGCCACCAAGCTTCTCAAGCACGGCACCCTCCCCTCAGCACGGACTATACCTCCAGCCTGGTCGCACTGCATCATAATCAATCATTTTGGTGTCTTTCCTTCTCCTAAAAACACCAGCTCCCCAACTGCAGGGCTGGGTCCTCAGCAATAGCCTGCGTGTGCCGTGCACACAGGAAAAGCGGACCCAATGGTTGAGGCACGATGGAATGCCAAGGCCACATACTCCTGCTTTCACGGCAGCCGGGCCAGGAAGGGAGAGAGGAAACGGCCTCCAATCAATGCTTAGATAGAAAAGGAAGCTCTTTCTCAGAGTGAGGACAGATTCCGAAATACAATTAAATTATTAACCAAAAAATACTGGAGCAGGAGGGGTGGTCATGGACACAGTGTGAACCGGTGTGGTCCAGTTCTCTGCTGTGGCTGGAGACGTGACTCGGGACCCCAGCCCGCCCCCC
Source organism: Taxidea taxus jeffersonii (assembly GCA_003697995.1). Taxonomy (NCBI): domain Eukaryota; kingdom Metazoa; phylum Chordata; class Mammalia; order Carnivora; family Mustelidae; genus Taxidea; species Taxidea taxus. The sequence goes on from RCUC01111634.1 coordinate 7,967, forward strand.
GCCCTGCTCCTCTGGGGCTCCACACCCAGTCACATGAAACACGGTGGGCAAAAATAACCAGCCTATCTTGATCGGCTTCTCATGCCTGACTCCAAAGACCAGAAGTACAATGACTGTCTTTTTAATTCCCAGCTCAGGAGGAAGAAGGAAAAAGTGATTATTTTTAGCCTAGCCCAAAACCATAAGCATCTACAGATCAATAAGGAGCAAAGGAGAAGAAAGAAATCTCACAAGAGATCAGAACTGGAACGGAAGCCCCGAGTAGCACCGGATACATGGGCAGTGGCTGCCTGGAGTGGCTTGCACAAGGACTGGCCCGTCTTCCCTCTTCTCTAGATAATTAATCTCAGGATAGTGAAGACGCACGCCCTAAGCTTCTTAAGAACACACACACGTCCCGGAGGAGCTGGGCAAGTGGGGAAGAAAACAAGCAGTGTGAACCCGTTTTCTCTGTAATTAAGTTATTTACAGAGACCTCGTTTCCAGTGTGATCCTTCCAAGCCCAGACGGAGCCACTACCACCGAGACGAGAGCTGGTCCTCTGTGGCGCATCGTACCTGGGCCCGCAGACAGTTCTGATTGCCTCTGGTGCCCGCTACGCAGGGGCAGCCCCAGCACCCACACGCCCCACACATGCTCCATGCCAAGGGGGGTGGCCTTCCACACTAGCTGTGAAGCAGGATTGTTGTGTTTTTTTAAACATGTAAATCCCTAAGCCCCACCTCAGCACCTGAATAGCTGGGTCCAGACATTCCCAAGGGATTCAGGGGGGCGCTGAGAGCCACTGAGACCTGAGCTGCATTTTCTCACCCACCACCAAAGTGTTTTAAAAACAAAATACAAAGGGAACTGGAGCCTGGCTTCGAATACCAGACAAACAGGGAACCGATGCACATAGACCAGAAGACCTGGCTTCCACGAGAAACCGCCCTGCAAAGCCTGGGCCTGACCCAGAGACTCCTGAGCCTTGGGGGCCAGGGCAGGGGCTTAAAATGTGGATTTCAGAACCCACCCTTTCCCCCAGGGATTCTGCTTCAGAGGGTCTAGGCTGGAATCAGCCCATTCTCAAGCAACACTGGGGCACTCTAAGAAATGGTGGTCCGGGTATAAGTCAGAAGGAGGGGAACAATGAGAAAGTCTGCGGACGTCCCAGCAGAACAGACACCCTCACTCTGGAGCTGCCGTGGAGCTGCTGGGGCATTTAGCCCCTTCTCTCCCTGCTATGGGAGGTTATCAAGCAAAGGGAGCCCGACCTCACTCAGAGAACTTTCCCGAAGGCCTGTGGGGAGATAGCCGGAGGTTGCCAAAGGTAAACGGAGCCCCCTCCGCGTTTGGAAGCCATGATTTCACAAACGCTCACCATAACCTCTGCCCAGAATCAGCCAGCTCCTGTGAGAGCGTCTGATACCTTCTAAATGCAGCTTCTCTCCGTCTTCCAGTCTCTAATTAATCCCTCTGCCTTCCTGCCCCTCGTGAGAATAGGGACACAAGGCCAGTGATACTTCCTTTGAAGTAAGCATCACAAGGAGAAAAACAATGCCTGGGATTTGCTTGAAACTACAGGAGCAAATATAAATAAATAAATAAATGCATATAGGATGAAACAAATCGAGCACAGTAAAATCCCAGTGACTACTGACAGGATAGACGGCTCGTTCCATCTACTTCTACAGGCTTTTCATAATAAAAAAATTTTTACGAAAAACTACTGAAAGTCTATATATTTATTATGATCATAATCATAACTCTCGTGGCAAGGAACAGAGACCATGGGGAGGCCACCAGATCTGTGGTCATTTGGAAATATGCAAGTGACCCCAAGCGTCCTGGTCTGGAGCTACTGTCCCCCTATAATTATTAACTTTCCCTCACTCTCACTCCCGAAAGCACCCTTGGGCCCTAACTGCAGTCACACTAGATAGAGGGAGCAATGAGCCTGGCATAACAGGGCGATGTCTTTGAAACACCACCCAAAAGCAGCATAGTAACATTTACTCCCCTGACCTGCTCTAAATCATGATCTAGGTCAAAATACTGACCCAGATCTGCTTCGACACACCTCCTCGCTGCAGGCACAGGCTGCAAAGCATTCCTGGGCAATGCTTTTGGAAGCTGAGCCTGCTTCTGCAGATTTCAGGGGCGCGGTTGTGTTTGAAAGGGCACTATTTTAAAACTGATTAAGATTCAAGGGTTAGCAATTAAAGCCATTAAAAACAAAACTCCTGGTATCTGACAAATGCCCAAATGACAGGAGGAACATCATCTGGGAGAAACAAAATGAGCCATTTAGCATGAACACGGTGACAGTCAACGAAGAGCTGCCACAGCTGGGAAGTCTGGCCATCTTACGGATGACACCCACGTGGTATCACAGATAAAGACGGGCTCAACACCCTCTGAATTATCAGAGCGGCAACAGAGGCCTGGGAAAACCAGGGGCTTCAATAAGGGTGTGGGACTGACACTTTCCCACGCGAAAACCATATGCTGCATAAAGCCAAGGAAAAACAGACCACATTCAGCGCCGACGAGATCTTTCTCCTTGGTCCCCTCTGCATCTGTCACATCTCTTTGCAGAGCAACAGCAGCATTCACAGAAAAGGCAGCTGGCCTCCGCGGCAGGGTCCTGATGGAATGTCAGGGTGACCTGGAGGGTGGGAGCCGA
>RCUC01111645.1:0-13009 GCA_003697995.1 Taxidea taxus jeffersonii
CGAGGCCCGACAGGTGCAGCAGGAGCAACAGGCTCGGCTGCAGCTCGTCCAGGAGCAGCACGAGCGGCTGCGGCAGCAGGAGCAGCGAATGCACCAGGCAAGCCACCTCCCAGCTCCAGCCAGCCCCTCCGCCCCTTCCCACCTCCCGCCCTCACAGCCACGTCCTTCTCTCTCCGGGGTTGGGGACAGGAGCATCTGAGTCTGGCCCAGCAGAGGCTGCGGCTGGACCACGTCCGACAGGACCTGCCCTTCAGCCCAGCAACGCAGCTCCCCAGGACCCAGGGCCCAGCAGCCTCCTGCCTGAGTGGTGAGTGGCTTCCAAAGGAAGGGACTTGGGCTGGGCTGGCCGCCAGGGGCCAGTGCCGGGAGTGGCTTCCCTGCACTGGAGTTCGGGGCCTGTTAAAGTCCTCTGGCCAGTCCCTGGTTACACAAGCAACACGTTTGTTGGGAAAACTAAGAGATAAGAGAGAGGAAAGCTGCTTTGTAAAAAGTTACTCTCAACCTCATTCTTTAACATTTTGGGGCATAGCGTTCTACACTGTGTGTATGTTTTTTAAAAAAAATCAAGATCATCTCAGTTGTTTTCTACCCTGATTTCTTTCATTCAGAAACATGCATATGGAACATGTTTTCTTATCAGTAATTAAACATTTAACAATTCTTTTTAAGATTTTATTTATTCATTTGACAGACAGAGATCATAAGTAGGCAGAGAGGCAGGCGGGGCGGGGGGAGCAGGCTCCCCGCTGAGCAGAGAGCCCGATTCGGGGCTCCATCCCAAGACCCTGAGATCATGACCTGAGCCAAAGGCAAAGGCTTTAACCCACTGAGCCACCCAGGCACCTGACATTTGACCATAATTCTTTTTTTTTTTTTTTAAAGATTTTATTTATTTATTTGACAGACAGATCACAAGTAGGCAGAGAGGCAGGCAGAGAGAGAGAGGAGGAAGCAGGCTCCCCGCGGAACAGAAAGCCCGATGCGGGGCTCGATCCCAGGACCCTGGGATCATGACCCGAGCCGAAGGCAGAGGCTTTAACCCGCTGAGCCACCCAGGCGCCCCTTGACCACAATTCTTAATCGGCATCGTTGTCCGTTACGTTCCATGTTTTTATTAATTCCCTACTGAATGGGTATTTTTGTCACTAAGATCAACACCTCAGTGGAAGTGTTTGTGTATATACATATCTTTCTCTACACCTTTGCCTGATTATTTCCCATGAGTAAATTCCTAGAATTGGACTTGCCAGGTAAGATCCCATGAGCATCTTCCTTTTGTTTAGTAGTTTTTTTTGTTGTTGTTTTTAAAAATTCTGTTTATCCATTTGACAGAGAAAGACACAGGGAGAGAGGGAACAAAAGCAGGGGGAGTGGGAGCGGGAGAAGCAGGCTTCCCACCGAGAAGGGAGCCTGATGCTGGGCTGGATCCTACTACTCTGGGATCATGACCTGAGCTGAAGGCAGACACTTAACCACTAAGCCACCCAGGCACCACCCATGAGCATTTTCAAAGGCTTTTGAGAGTCGGTGGAAGTACCCAGAAGGTTAGCCCGGCTGCTGCCACCACAATGGTGAAAGGCTCCAGGGATCAAGCTGTGGCTGTTCTGCTCTCCCCCCTACACCGCCGGCCCTGACCTCCTCCTCCACCCCTAACCTTTGCAGCCATTGTGGCTCCTGCCCCCACCATGCCCCAGTGCAGCCAACCCCCCACCAGCCTGGGCCCCTCCCTCCACGCCAAGCTGGTGCTGCTGAGACACACGGCTGAGCAGGTGAGTGTCCGAGCAGAAGGCGGCCCCAGCCTGAGCCACCCACTGCCCCCTGGGGCCCAGGGCTCCTCTCTTCACATGGGTGGGAGGCAGGAAGGAGCCCACTCTGGCCCCAGGGAGGGCTGAGCACCCCCTACCCCAGAATAATGGGCAGATTGCCCACCGAGCATGTCTAAGACGTGCGCTCCAGACCTGGTTCTGTGGAAAGCAACCTGCATGCACCATCTTGGTTGAGCCTCCCAGTAACCCTGTGATCAGAATGATAGGAGAGGTCACTTACGGAGCATTCCCTGGGTGCTGGGCTCCGTGCTGAAAGCTGTGCAGTACGAGCCTCAGTCCTACAGGCTGATGTTATTATTCCCGGTTTAGAGACAGGCTTACAGAGGTGAAGTCATGCGCTGACAAGGGGCCTCACCGTGGCTGTATCTCAATTCCATGCCCCCACCACCCCCCTGCATCCCAGAGCCAGGGAGCAAGTGGAGAGAGGGGCCCCGAGTGAGGGCTGCCTCCACCTTGCCCTCAGTCCTGCGAGCCAGCATCCCTGTTCACAGAAGTGGGTACAGGAGGGATCTGGGTGAAGGGGGTACTGCTCACCGAGCTCTGCCTTTCAGGATCGTGACTTCTTGGAGAATGAGCAATTCTTCCTGGAGACCCTGAAGAAAGCCTCCTACAATATGACATCCCATTCAGCCTGAAGGGTGCTGCTGGCTGCTCAGCAGAGGCCTCCCACCCTGGAAAGGTCTCCCCCCACAGCCACCCTGGCTGCTGGCTCCGAGGAGGGAGTGCCCAGGCCCTGATTACAGCTCCTCCTGGGGACAGGGTGCGAGCACATCCTCTCTGCACACTCCAGCCTCTAGGGCCTGAGGACCAGTGGCCTCTGGGGAGATGTCACGCCGAGGGTGCCCCATGACCCAGCCAGCCACAGCCTCCGTTCTCCTCCCCCGGGCCTCCAGCTCAGATCCAAGGGCTCACTGGGCTCCCTGGGCCCCTCCCGTCCTCAGCAGGCAGGTGGCTGGGGGATGTTTTCTCCTGGGCCTCTTCTGAGGCAGGCAAGTTTTTTTGAGAGACACCACCGGCAGACTCCTGGCCTCCCTGTCTGAGAGGCCAACTGAGACAGCACGGACTTGCCTCCCTAACTGGGACATAGAGTCAGAGCCCATGTTTTGAAGCGCCTTCTATCCTCCTGCACAGAGCGGGCAGGGAGGGCGCCATGCCCAGCCAAGTTTTACCTCGCAGTCTTGTGCTCTCAGGTTGGCTGGCAGAAAGTCCCTGCCCCTTCCCAGCTGCGTGACTCACTGACCAGCCCTCACAAACTCTGGCCTGTCACTTCTTGTAACTAGGGCTTCCCAGAGGCAGGGCTGGGCGTGACAGTGGGGTGTGATGAGGGACTAGTAGACAGGCCTCTGTCTCCTGTCCCACCTACTACCAAGCCACAGCAGGTGGAGGCAAAGACAAGGGAGCCCCTGCCACAGGCGGGGGGGGGGGGGCGAGTAGAGAGCCCTGGCGACCCCCACGGGGCCTTACCCAGACTGCTGCCCCTTGGGAGGGCACCTTTGCCCTTCTCCCTGCAGCGGCACCGGGAGAGGGGCGGCGGCTTGGCAGTTGTCTCAGCAAACTCGAGGATGGATGGACTCCACTAACAGATCCACGGTCATTCCTGAAGCGGCTTCCCTCGGCCAGCGACTGGTTACCCTCCACTGGAGGACAAAGGGCAGAGGAGGATGAGGCTGAGGGGTACCAGCAGGCAGCGTTTGTCTCTCTGCTCCTTCAGAACAGCTTTCAGAAGGATCTTCATTTCCCAGCAATTTCCAGCCTTCGTCTTGGACCCATTAAATTGCTGTATTCTTAGCGACTGGATTGTTAGAATTTGCTGTGACTCCTGAGTGTTTATGCTTATTTCTTAGACGGGTTCCCCTGTAGCACGGTTACTGCTGTGAAGCTGGCTGGCGCCGGGACCTTCTGGGATCGCTGCACTGACTTCTGTCCTACAGGCCAGAAGAGAATGATGGTCAGCCCTACCTCACACATGAAGGGACAGAGGCTCGGGGAGATTAAATCACCTGCCCAAGGTGACAGCAAATAGCAGGGCCTCTTCTTGGGGGCAGATTCCAAAGCCCCAGGGTCTCAGCCACCTCATTCCACTGCCTCCTTCCAGAAGACCATGCTGCACACCGAGCTCTTGTGGGGTGGGAGATCTCCAAGCTGCTGCTCGGGGCAGTGCCTCCACTGAGGAGGGAAGCATCAGTGTCCCATTAGAAACATCACGAAGCTGGGAATTCAGCCAGGTCTCTCCACAGACACCTAGAGGAGTTGCCCCGTGTGAAGAGCTGCAGGGCTATAAGCATGGGCACAGCCTGGCAGGAGCTGGCATTGACTTAGTCCCTGACAGACGGGACACCCAGCAAGGAGACCCACATGGGCGAGCTTGGCCTTCAAGACAAAGAAAAATGAGTGTAGAATTAGGAAGCCAGTCTGTATGGCCTCGTTTACCTTCAGGGCAGTGGGTATGCACTCACTCTTAAAACGGTGAGCCTCTATTTGCACTTTAGAAACCGCACCCAGGCTGTGGACACACTGGCGGGAGCAGGTCAGAAGGCTGCTTGCAGGGATGCTGGGGAGACTGAGGACAGCATTACTGGGGGTGGCAGTGAGGCGTCATGGAAATGTGACCCCACAGGACCTGATGTCTAGCATGGAGGGTCAGGAAGAGGTGTGGAGGAGGACCCCCAGATTTCTGGCTTGGACAACTGGGTGGTGTCACTGGATGCAACAGCCAAGTAGAGATGCTCCACCGCCCTTTGGTTGTAATGATACTTAGTGCCTCTTGACTGCTCCCTATCGCTGCCCCTGGCATTAGGTGTGGGAGGTAGCTTACTTCTCTCCTTCCACCAACTTTTACCCCAGCCCAAGACTAGAGAGCTACACAGCTGTGTATCTGCTGCTCCTTCTCCCTTCAAAATTATAAACTGCACAAGGTCATAACGCAGATGCTTAATCCATTTTGCTGTAGAGATAAGTACTGGTGTTAAGTGACAATGAGAAAAGACACGGGGGGCGAGGGGTAGGGGCACTACTTCCACTTCAAGAGCCATCCGTGCCCCTTATTTGCTTCCAGTTGGTCCATGTGGAAATCCGTGCTCAACTTTCAAACAGTTACATTCCAAGCGAGCCCGTTCTCGGAGCGTCTTAGGACACAAGACGCCGGGGTTCGAGGGCCAGCGCGCCGCTTGCCTCCGTGCCCGGAGGCCCTCGGCGCCCTCTGCAGAGGGGCACGCTGCAGTATATGCCTCCTCATGGCGGCAGGCCACGGCTGGCGGTCCGGACTGCCCGCAGCTCCGCCCCGCCGGCCACCGACCACTTCCGGAGCTCGCCGCCGCCCGACACGAGGAAGTCGCTTGAGCCTTCCGGGAAGGAGGAATCCGGAGCCCCGGCGGGGGCGTGGCTCGTAAGACGCAAACGCGGGGGCGGGGCCGGGCGGGGCGCTCAGGCGCTGCTCCGGCCACCTCTGTGGGGTCCTAGGCGGCGGCGGCGGCGGGCCGTCTTGGGGGAAGATGGCGGCGCCCTGGTGGCGAGCCGCGCTGTATGGAAGTCAGAGGTGGCGGGGCTTCAGCACTTCGGGTGAGGGGTCTGAGGTGGGGGGGCTCGTGGAGGTCCCCGTATACCCCGAGTCCCGGGGCTCGAGCCAGCGTCCGCGCCTAGCCTCACGTCCCGCTGTCTGCCCGCAGCCGCCCTGAGCCGCCGAACCGCCCCTCTAGGGCCGATGCCCAACGAGGACATCGATGTGAGTAACCTGGAGCGGCTGGAGAAATACCGCAGCTTCGACCGCTACCGGCGCCGGGCGGAGCAGGAGGCGAGGAACCCGCACTGGTGGCGGACGTACCGGGAATACTTCGGGGAGGAGTCAGGTGCGGGGCGACCGGAGCAGGCGCTGTGAGCGCCGGCCTCGCGTCTTGGGGGGCTGGGGAGCCGCCGGCGCCCTCCCGGAGCACTGGCGGAAGGGGTCTGTCAGCGCTCACGTGCGCACCTTGGACGGTTTAGTCCCAGCAGGATTTTTCACACCTTTTGGTTCCTTCATTTGGAAGATTGCCCTTCCCCGCTGTTAGAGTCCCACCTTATTATACTCCTAAAATCCCTTTCAGATTTCTTCCCCCGCCGCCAAATTCCGTGTTAGAACGTTCTTCTGTGCTCCTAAAATACTGTGTGTAGCCCTGGCCACACTCTATCCTGATTTTCTTTTCACTGGCCCTCTCCCCATATTGGGATCCCTAAGGACAGGGATCTTGCCTGACTTCACCACTATCTGATCCTTGTGCCTGCATACTGCTCAGCACATCGTTGTGCAGTTCTTTCCTGAATGAAAGTGAAAGCTCTGGGCAAAATGACTTGGGGATCCTGCCCTTGAGCAACCTGAGTACATCCCTTTGGAAAGCGTTTAGGGAGATAGTTTTATGATGGTCGAGGACACAAGGATGCAATCCACATAGCCTGATTTAAACCCAGATCAGCTTCTTAGGCGTTGATGCTGGCAGGCCAGATCCAGGGACCTAGAGAGGGATCCCTGATGCACAATGGATTAGAATCAAACTCGAGGCAGCAGAAGGTGAAAGCAGAGTTTCTGGAAGGTATAGAAAGTGCAGGTACAGACAGTGTGTCTGGGAGATTCAGAAAGGAAAGGAGGGAGTCTCTTCTTTGCTTGGGGCCTGGGGGTTTTTATTGAGGATGGTGGTCTGGTGCATATGTCCTCTGAGGCATCCAGGAACCAGTTAGAACAAAGATAAGGGTCCAAGTGTTATTCCTTGGAGCCAGGGCATCTTGGCATTGAGATGTGTAGAGCTGGTTGTCTGGAATACACGAAACTTGGCTTCATGCGGTCGTTCTTACCTGCTCCTTCCTTTGATGTTAGCTATTCTAAAGAAATCATTAATTCCTTGTTCCTTACGAGAGGCATCCATAAAGTAGGGGTGTGGGTCCTAGCAAAAAGAGAAGCAGGAAGGGGTGTGTGGCTGGCTCAGTTGGTAGAACACGTACCTCTTGATTTCGGGGTTATGAGTTAAAGCCCCATATTGGCATAGAGTCTACTTAAAAGAAGAAGCAGGAAAAGGAGCAAAAAGCATATTTTTATGGAGTCCTTCATTTTCCCTATCTCAGTGACTTGCCTGAGCTTCAGTTTCCTCAGTGTAAAATAAAATAACTATCACAAAATTGTTGTATTAAAGGTCGCAGTCGGGGTGCCTGGGTGGCTTAGTCGTTAAACAACTCAGGTCATGATCCCAGAGTCCTGGGATCGAGTCCCGCATGGGGCTCCCTGCTTGGAGGGAAGCCTGCTCCTCCCTCTCCCACTCCCCTTGCTTGTATTCCCTCTCTCGCTGTCTCTTTCTGTAAATAAATAAAACCTTAAAAAAAAAAAAAAAGGCTGCAGTCCATTGGATTTTTTTAGACAAATCCATCTTTGACCAGGGTTCAATGCATCTTACTTATTGTTACTGTCTAACGTAAACAGAAAAAGAAATATTGGATCGAAAGTCTTTTTGGGCCTTGTTACTCAAAGTGTGTTCTGAGACTAGCAGCACAGACTTTACCTAGGAGCTTGTTAGGAATGCAAAATCTCAGGCCCTACGCTGACCCGTTGATTCAGAATCTAAATTTTAACAAATTTCCCGGTGACTTGTATGGTGAGTCCGTTAAAGTATGAGAAATGCTTCTTTAAATCTTTTTTTTTTTTAAGATTTTATTTCTTTATTTGACAGAGAGAGAAATCATAAGTAGGCAGAGAGGCAGGCCGAGGCGGGGAGGGGGGGAAGCAGGCTCCCTGCTGAGCAGAGAGCCCAATGTGGCTTGATCCCAGGACCCTGAGACCATGACTTGAGCCGAAGGCAGAGGCTTTAACCCACTGAGCCACCCAGGCATCCCTGCTTCTCTAAGTCTTTATACCTTCAGCTAATTCTGCCAGGGACTCAGGTGGATGTCCATGGCCAGGTGTGAACAGGCTTGAAGGTCATCCCAACCATAATTGAGATGATCATCCATACACCTGTATAACCCATGACCTAGACAATGTGACTTGGTTTAGGGATCAGAAAATGCAATCTCAAGTCTAATCCAGTTTGCTTAGCAGGTGGACCCTGCTCAGGTCTATGAAGCAGACTGCACAGTATGATTTAATCTTGTGAATTAAAGGGTAGCTTTACCAGCAGAACTTGGGCCAGTGAGAGGACTAGGTAGGACTGGCAGCTTCACTGAGACTTGATCCCACTTTCTTCAACATATCTTCCCTCCCCAGATCCCAAAGACAAGATTGACATTGGGCTGCCCCCACCCAAGGTCTGCCGGACCCAACAGCTGTTGGAGAGGAAACGGGTCCTCCGAGAGCTGAGAGCCAACTCAGAGGAAGAGCGAGCCGCCCGCCTCCGCACAGGTAAGCCCTCCCAGGGGAGGGGCCCCAGCGTGTCCTTGCCCCCAGCGGGCATCCTAACCAGCATCATTCCTTACAGCACGCATCCCACTGGACGCTGTGCGGGCTGAGTGGGAGAAGACCTGTGGCCCCTACCACAAGCAGCGTCTGGCTGAGTACTATGGCCTCTATCGAGACCTGTTCCACGGTGCCACCTTTGTGCCCCGAGTCCCCCTGCATGTGGCCTATGCCGTGGGTGAGGACAACTTGATGCCTGTGTACCTCGGGAATGAGGTCACTCCAACGGAGGTAACTGCTCTCTCGTCCCCCTCCCTGCACTGTGTGTACAGGCACGTCTCACCACGGGACCACAGACAGCTCCTTTTTGAAAGCACTTACAGAGGTGGTTTTTATGGTGGTTAAGGGCATAAGCATGGTACCTATGTAGGCTGGTTTGGGGTTCTGTTCTCCATCTCCCCCTTTTGGTTTCCCGGTAAATAGCACCACGGTGATTATGAAGGAGGGAATATAAGGTGAAATGAAAAGAAGCTCCATCGTGGCATGCTCCTGCCACTAGCCCCTGCCCATTGATGTGCGGGCCACCTTGTGGTTCAGATGGAGCGCTGGCCAGGCAACTGTGCAGGTTCCGTCTATGCACTTCTCTTTGCTGACCTGCCCCCTCAAAGGACCGTCAAGGGCATTTGGATCAGAGTGGGCTCTCCCTTCTCCAAAGCTCCCTCAAATTCCTGCCCTCCAGAAGGTCGGTTTACAGCAGCTTGTCTGTCCCTGGGGGGGGTGACACCGTCCCGTTTTCAACCCCCATCAGGCTGCCCAGGCCCCGGAGGTGACCTATGAGGCAGACAAGGGCTCCATGTGGACATTGCTGCTCACCAACTTGGGTAGGTGTCTAGGGCTCGCTAGGACGCTGCCTCCCTCACCTCCCAGGGGCCAGGGCTCTGGGGAGCTAGGGGCGGGGCCAGGGGCAAGGGCAGCAGGGCCCGGCAGTGAGGGGGGTCTCTTTGTGTGCAGATGGACACCTGCTGGAGCCAGACGCCGAGTACATCCACTGGCTGGTGTGAGTACCTGGGCGGGGGGAAGGGGTCAGAGACGTGTGAGGAGGTGCTGGCGTCCTGGGAAGAGCTGCCCCCGAATGTCAGTCTCAGCTCCACCGGGGACTGGCTGTGGGATTTTGGATTGAGCCTCCACCAGCCCCCCACCCCCGGGTGGCAGCCCCCACTGCTGCTTCCTGATGCTGTCAAGAGCCCTGTAATCCACTGGCTGAAGACAGGTCCGGAACAAAAAGCAGGCGGTAGGCCTTGGCTGTTCTCACAGGCCTCTTGTCTCCCTGAACTCATTTCCTCATCTGGAAATCTAGGGTGATGCCACCCCATGCCTTAGGCACCCTGAGGGGCTCTGTGACAATCAGATGGGAGAAATATGGCGAGAGGCCTCTGGCAGCTGTGGCCGCCCAAGCTGGGCTTCTTCTGTTTTCTCAGTGGCCTTTGGCTCTGGCGCCAGGGTGGTGGAGGTCAGGCGGCTGACCCCAGCTTCGGGACTTCTGGGTGATTGGGGCCTGTGGCTGGGAGGCTAGTTTCTATCGTTTTTAGTCAACTGCAGTTACCGGTCTGAGCAGAGGGACCCTCTGGGGAGTTCTGTGTGGGGCAGGTCAGTGGCCATCATGGTGTCGTGACGGGCAGACGCTCCCTGACAAAGCCCAGAGCCTTCAGGAAACAGAGATGCAGCCCAGAGCCGGTGTGGCTCTCCAGCTGGCCCCACTGGCTCCCTGCAGCCTAGTAAACGGTCTGCTAGACTCTCTCCCTGACCATCGCTAGGACACCCGTCCCCAGCCTCCTGTGCCCTTCACAAGTTTGGAATCTATCCAGGGGGTCCCAAAGCTGGGCCTCCTACTTGACTGTCGGATAAAGATCATTTAGGGTTTGTCCTCCCAGGAAGTGGCAAGTGTCTCTGGGGAATAGGCGGATGGGAACCTCCCGCTGCCATCGTCCTTGATAATTCATGGATACTTTTCCTCCCTCCAGAACCAACATCCCAGGCAACATCGTGGCTGAAGGACAGGAGACTTGTCCATACCTGCCCCCCTTCCCTGCCCGCGGCTCCGGCTTCCACCGCTTTGCCTTCCTGCTCTTCAAGCAGGATAAGCCAATTGACTTCTCTGGGGACACCCGGCCCTCACCCTGGTAATCTCCCACTTCCCACCCCCCCAATCACATTCTCTCCCCTCTCAGGCCACGTTCCCAAGGAATGGTCTGTACTGCTCCGTTCTCCTGTCTCTTAACTTGGGCTTGAGGTGGGCAGCAGGGTAGTTGTGCTAGGCAGATCCTAAGGGGCTTCTCAGGATTCCCTGTGGGGCTGCAGGAGGGGTGTGGGGCTCTGAGGCCCCATTCCCTGCTCTTAAATGATCCCCATCTTCTTATAGCTACCAGCTTGCCCAGCGGACCTTCCATACTTTTGATTTCTACAAGAAGCACCAGGAAGCCATGACACCAGCTGGCCTGGCCTTTTTCCAGTGCCGCTGGGATGATTCGGTCACCCACATCTTCCACCAGCTTCTGGGTAAGGCCAGAGTGCGCTGGGGGTGGGGCAGGGGCAGCTGGCCTGAGCTCACAGGCCTCTCCTGACCTGCCAGGGAGAAGTGCCACTGGCAGGCACGCCACTCCTTGGGTGGGTGGGCTGGGCAGTCACAGGCTAACAGACGAGGGAAAGGGGCACAGTCCACCGTCAGTCCACACCCGTACCCCCTCTTCCTACAGACATGCGGGAGCCCGTGTTTGAGTTTGTGCGGCCACCCCCTTACCACCCCAAGCAGAAGCGCTTCCCCCACCGGCAGCCCCTGCGCTACCTGGACCGGTACAGGGACAGTCACGAACCTACCTATGGCATCTACTAAGTGGCCAGAGTGCCACCCACCTCAGAAAGCAGACTGGGCCTCTTGGGATCCACCAGCAGGGACAATAAAAACACAGCGCAGCTGGGCTGGGCTGTGGACTTCTAGGCCCTACCTGAGGCAGCCCCTTTGTGGCCCTCCCAGCAGGGCCAGGGCTTGGGAATGAAAAGAGCTCTCTGGGAGTGGTGGCAGGGGTGGGACATGCGAATAAAGATTTTTGCTGTGACTGGTCTGGGTCTGTGTTCCGGGAGCGCTCCAGCCCCACGATGGCTCTCTAATCCTCCGTGGATGGAAAGAGAACTGCCTCCCGCGTCAGGAGGTGAGCCCCTCAACTCTGCCTCTGATCAGTTGGCTGGAGCTGGGTCCAGAAGAAAGACAGTGGGGCTTGGCTGCTCCCACAGAGCTCTTGAGAGAGCTTTGCCAGCCCTGAGCATTGGCTCCTTGCTGGGTACTCACAGCACGGTTGGTGGCAGGCTCCTGGCGACAGGCTGGGGTGCTCTGAATGAGCAGCCGGTGCGAGACCTCTGGGCACACCCATAAGCCCCTGTACTCTTCTGTGTGGTTAGAGTATTTTTTCTCCTTTCAAAGTAGCCAGTCAAGAGGAGACCTTCCTTCCCCGTATTACAACACAGAAGATGGAGTGCTGCATTGCAGGGAGAGGGAACCCTGCCTCAAATTTAAGCCAGGTTGGTTAGAAAAACAATTAAACCTCTCCCCGTGGCCCAGCACACTGCCCCAGGGCAGGTGGATTAGACTCAGAACCCCTCTCCTCTGCTAATCCTCTATAAAAAGTGAGGTTCCAGGGGCATCTGGGCGGCTCAGGTCATGATCCTGGGATCTTGGAATCAAGCCCTGTATTGGGCTCCCTATTGAGCGGGGAGTCTGCTTCTCCCTCTCCCTCTGACGCACCCCCACCCCTTGTGTGCTCACTCTCTGCTGTCCTTCAAATCTTTAAAAAAAAAAAAAAAGAGGGGCGCCTGGGTGGCTCAGTGAGTTAAAGCCTCTGCCTTCGACTCGGGTCATGATCTCGATCGGGTTCCTGGGATCGAGCCCCGCATCGGCCTCTCTGCTCAGCGGGGAGCTTGCTTCCTCCTCTCTGTCTGCCTCTCTGCCTGCTTGTGATCTCTGTCTGTCAAATAAATAAGATCTATAAATAAATAAATAAAATAAAAGTGAGTTCCCAGAAGAACTCCCACCGGCCAACAAGGAACTCCCCAGCAGGGGGCCCACACGGAGGCTGGATTCCAAAAGCAGTTGGAACTTTGCTTTGCGTTTCCACTGAAGCGGGGTGTGTGTGTGTGAAAAATACTTGATTGGCCTCCGTGTTGGTGACCAGAAATTTCCACCTCACTGTTTACTTTAAAAGCACCAAACTTTGTCGTAGCTTAGAGAAAGGAGACACCCCAATCTGGCAGATGCCTGAAACAGCTCAGGGAAAAGGGCAGCGGAGCACTTCCCGGCAGGAGGGCCCGCCAAGGGGCTCAGCCGAGTGCCCAGGGCTCTCACGGACCGGCGCGACCTCGTGCAGTCTCATCTCAGCGCCAAAACTGCCGGGAAGTCGCTGCTGTTGTCCCGGTGGGGGGGCCCAGAGGGGCTGCGTGGGGGCCTTCAGCCAGGAAGAGGCTCCGAGGCCCAACGGGGTTCCCAAAGTTTCTGGTCCCCGGAGGCGGGGGCCGCTCCCCTACACAGGAGCTGCTTAGAGGGTTTGGGGGAAAGGGTGGAGCTCCCTGGGTGGGACCACCGACAGGCGGACCCCAACTCCCACCCTGGGGCGGCGTGAGGCAGCAAGGGTGGCTCGGAGCCTGGACGAACGGGAGAAAGTGGGAGCCGCGAGGACCCAGGTGACCGTGGTAGGGGAGGCAACAGCCGCTCGGTTCCAGCGAGACGCGCCCTCGCTCCTCCCGCCGGATCTCGGAGGCCCCGCCCCCGACGGGCCCGCCCCTCGCT
>RCUC01111646.1:0-13084 GCA_003697995.1 Taxidea taxus jeffersonii
TTTTCTTTTATTCATTTCTTCCCCCGTCTTATTCTCACTGGAGGTCATTTCTCCCGCGCCGCAGGGTGATTTCTGCGGGGTCCTCTACGACAGCTGCTGAGTCAGCACGTGTGAGCAAGGCCTTGCCAAGGTGTAGGTGCTTCTTTACATTCTCAGCTCTGGGACTTCCGCAGACTTCTGCTCCGCATGTAGAATTTAGCACCGGTGTCTGTATTGTGCGGTGGTGAAGGAAAGACAGGGGAAAGGATTTTAACTTGACTTCTACCTCCTAGAAGAAATGACTTCAGATTAAGTCCTCCTTCTTCCTAGACTTCTTTCTCATTTTCCCTCTAGTCCAGAAGTCACTCCCGAGTTGGCCTGAAATCAAGCACGAAGCAAAAGGTATGTTTTCTTCCCTTCTGCATTGTTCCTTTAAAATACCATGGCTTTGCTGGATGCTTTTATTTTTTTCCAAAGAGAATGACTTGTTTTTGGAAGGTAAGGATAGTCCCAGAAACAAAGTATCTTGAGATTTTCATTACTTTGCTTCTATAATAGCAAAAGCGAAAGGGGAGAAATCCTTGAAATGAAATGCAATGAGAGAAATTCTGGAAACCCAGTGACAGGAGCTAAGAATTTCCCAGGGCTTACGAGCAATTCTGAAAGCAAGGTCAGAAGATAATGTACCAGATTCAGTTCTCTTATTTTTAAAGCCCTTCACGGTGAAGGAATTTGTTCCTATCTCAGTTCCTGTGTTCAGTAAACTTTATTCTCCCAGGCTCCGCTATGGAGAGCGACCCTCACCTGTGACCCGTGGTGAATCGGCTAAAAACAGGAGCTCTGGCTTACAAAGAACTGGTTTCAGTTCCTGGTTCGGTTGCTTTACTAGCTATGTGACCTTGGACACGTTTGTACCAAGAAGATGACCGTACCTGCTAAAGTCGTATATTTTAAGGATAAAACTGGATGAGATAACATCTGCGACAACACTTATATCCTAATGCCTAACGCGAAACAGGCACTTCAATTTAAAATCCTATATTATTCATTGGTCCTTTAGGTACACAAAACAATACAAAATTTGAAATTCCAAAATCTTAATCCCCAGACAGATACAGACACACACACACACATTTACATATATTTAAATTATGTTCATTCCTGGTGATATATAGGGCAATGATATAATTAGATTTATTAGAATTTGGAGAAGCGCCTGTTAAAAAATTCTTAATCTAACGTCGATGTTTGAACCTGTTGGAGTACTTGCCTAACCTTTTAGGATAATAGACGTATTAACTCGGAATACCTTTCTTGATGTCAGTTGTTAGAGAAAAAAACACTTCAAGAATGCAAAGCATCTAAGAGGTGCTTAGGAGATGAAAAGAGGTAGCATCTGTGAAAACCCTACCCAGTGCCTGAACATACGGGAGCTGTATTTATTAGCGGAACACCACGTTGTTTGGGAAGAGGATGGGCAGACACGGTTCCAGCCCAGCCTCAACACTCAACAGCTCATGACAGTGACCACCCACAGAGCAACCACTGTGCTCCGGGCACAGTCACGAGCATTCCTTTAATTCTCCCTGCAGCCCTCCGACATAAGTGTGCGTGTGCCCCAGCGTCTGTCAGCAGAGTGAAATTGCACCAGTAACTTGAGCAGAGACAATTTGACATGAAGAACTGTTAACTGGTTGTAAGGCTGACTAGGTAGTTAGTTAATGGAGAGTCCGAAGCACATGGGTAACTAGGTGATGGAGAGAGTCTGAAGCACATGGGTAACTAGGTAGCACATGGGTAACTCGGTGGTGGAGAGTCAGAAGCACATGGGCGGGCAGAGCAATCACCGGGAAGCCGGTCTCTCCCCGGGGCTGTGGCATCAAGGGAAAGAGATGGGATTATGAAAACTTCTTAGATGCTTCAGGGAAGGGCCCCACAGTGTTGAAATTCAGACCTCTGAGGACAGGTGCCAGCCAGCTCTGTAAGTCACAAAGCAGGTGACAGAAAGATGGGCTGGGAGATGAGAGATAATAATTTATCAATGGGCACCATTCTTAGCTCCCTTTGTAGATGAGGAAACTGAGGCACAGATGCATTCAACTCTGTTTGCTCAGTGCGGTGGTCTGACTATTCGTGTCCCCCTCAAATTCAACTCCTAACCCTTCCAGGTGATGGTACTAGAAGGCGGGACCTTGGGGAGGTGCTTGGGTCGAGAGGGCTCTGCCCTCAGGAAGAGGATTAATGCTTTTGTAGACGAGACCCCACAGAGCTTCCTTAGCTCCTTCCACCATGGAAGGACAGTGAGACGTGGGCAACCCTCCCCTGACCGTGTTGGCACCTTGACGTTGGGCTTCCAGTGTCTAGAACCATGAGAAGTATATTCTGTTTTCATGAGCTGCCCAGTCTGTGGTTTTTTGTTACACCACCCGAGTGTACTAAGACACCCACTGAGGGTGAGGCAGGGTCAGAAATGAAGCCAACTTGGCTCCAGACTTTATGCTCTTAACCTCTTGAGTAAGTGACCAGACACAGGGACTGAGTGGGAGAGGCTGGGAGGCAGCAGCCCTGGAAAGCTCCCGGGGCCCTGGTGGGAGGTCCTACGGTATTTGTGTGCAGGGATGGGACAGTTCAGGGCCCCAGGCTGGGTGCTCTGGCGCTCTCCGGGGCTTTTCGCTCTTGCGTGGTGCGTAGATTGGGAGACAGGACCTGGAACAGGCAGGGCCTTGGAGCTCTGGAAATCGCTGAGATAAGACCAGGAACCTCTCCTCTATAAAGCAGACTGTTTTTATGCTTTATTTCCTCTCTGTGTTTACTTTCTGTTTGCTTAAAAGTGCCAAGCATCGTGGTATTCCTAAAGAACTGAGGGAAGGGCTTCATGTAGGAGTTTCGGTCAGAACTTTAAGGGGCAGCTGAGCTGGCGGCCAGCGTGGTAGCCGTTCACTTGGCAAATGAGCATTCTGGGGCCCACGGTAGCGCCCAGGGAACGAGGCTGAAGTAAATAGAAGGCTCCTCGGTCCCCTCCATAAGCCTTACCTTCTACTCCCACAAGTGTCTTTTCAAGATTAAGAACAATATTAATAGTAAAAAGAGCAGACAACCAGTGTTCTGGTTGCTTTGCAAAGATTCAGCCGTTGCACTGTTTTCATTTGATTTTCATCGGAAAGAAAATCGAACTGCCAAAGCCTGCGGTTAACGGAGCATCCTAAGTAGTCTGTCTCTCGACCGACGTTCCTCTGGTGTTCAGAGATCTCGAGCTTCCTAGCATATCCCTTCTTCTATTAAAACCTTCTTTTCAGATCTGATAAATAAATTCACAGTAAGTTGCGCGTGGATTATAGGGCTTGGAGTCTAGTCTCTCCTCAGTGCATTGGAACAGGTGACAATGAAACGGAGTGAGGGCGGAATTTCCGGCTTAGCAGGCGGGGGACACATTCGGGTCAGTCAAAGGGTCTTGTCCTTGCTCCTAAAACGACATCATTTGCCTGTAAGATCAACTCTGGAGGAAATCTTAGCTGATTAGGTGAGCGAGCGGGAGGGAGTCCGTGCTCGCATTTGGAGCACCGACGCTGGCATGTCGGTGCTCAGCCCATGATCATCTCCTCCGTCCCCTCCACTCCCCCAGCCTCCTTATTTATGAGTCTAATACCCTCTTCTTCCATGCAACTAACACCCCCTCCTCCAAACAAGAACGGTGTTTTGTTGATATTTGTCCCTTTTCTCTGCCCCCTTCTTTGTGGCACCTAGTGTCGGAGAGCTTCCTAAATGTCGATGAGTGTATTGGAGACACAGCCCATACCCCTAACTGTGTTATGGACGATAATGGAGCCCAGTGTTGGTCTCGGGTCCCCGGAGAAGTAGTGTGTAGTTTTTCCTGCTAAAGACTGAAAAAGGCTCTTGCACCTTTCCCGTGGTATTATTTTCATTTTCGTCTTCATCAGCAGTGTTCTTTGGCCTTGCCCCCCCCCCCCCACTCAATTCTCGTCCCCACGCAGTCTCTCCAGCTCCCAGCGTCCTGCACAGAGTGGCACATCTGTTACACTGATGAACCCGGCCTGATGTTCGTTATCGCCCGACGTCCATAGTGTACATTAGGCTTCGTTCTTGCTGTTGTGCATTTGTGGGTTTCAGACAGCAGATGACATGGAGGTGCCTTTATAGTGTCATACACAATAGTTTCACTGTCCTAAACGTCCTCCGTGCTTCCCCGTTCTAGTCTCCACTCCCTGCCTCTGGCAGCCACTGAGCTCTTTCGTCTCCACTGTTTTGCCCTGTCCAGAATGGCCCATTGTTGGCATCATACAATGCGTAGCCTTTTCCGACTGGCTTCTCTCACTTTATAGTACGCATTTGATGTGCTTCCATGTCTTTTCATGTCCTGAGAGCTTATTTGACTGTAGCGCCGAGCAGCAGCGGTGCATTGCCCAGAGGCACCCCTGTTAGCTCACCCGTTCATCCACTGAAGGACCCTTGGCACTTCCAAGGCTTGGCAGTTACAAAGAAAGCTGCTACGGGTATTCACGTGCGGGTCTTCGTGTGAACATATGTCTTCCCTTCACTTGGATAAATGCCATGGAGTGCGATTGCTGGATCAATTTTTCCTTTTTCTTTTCTTCCCCCAGATGACTCATAGCCTTTGCTCGATTGTCTCCAAGTTCCTACATCCATCTGTGTGTTTGCTCAAGTGCTCTTTCTGTTCTTGGCTGTGGGTTTCCTGCATGGAGCCTCCGGAATCCCTGAGAATGATCTGTGCCCCACTTGGAAGAATGTAAGGAAAGAGACACACTGTGCAACAGTCGCACAAGGGAGTTTTTAATGGAGCAGCTAGATCTGGGCAAGTTAAGACATGAAAACTAGAAGATGAGCACCCGAGAGTTAAAATTCTGTCAGCTCATGTGTTTCCACCAGAGTCACTTGGGCCTTTTACATAGCGGTAAGGATCTGAACAATGAATCCAGCTTAAGGGAAATTAAAAGTCACTGCTTTCTAGTGGTGGCAGTTCCCCTTGAAGGTCCTGGCAGGAGATGGGAAGGAAATCGGACTCCTTGACATGAAGTCCATATTATCTTTCATCTGTATTATCTTTTCGTGGCCTATGAAAGATGCCCAGTGGCTTTCTGGAAGATGCAGCCCAAATAAAAAATGACAAAACAAAGCGACATGAATTTAAAAGAGAGGGAGATCATCTCTACAGAGTCTATCCATGGGGATTCTAGGAGAGCCTACTATTTTTTCCCAGAAAAACAAACACAAAAAGAAAAGGCACCTGAATTGGCATTTCTATGTTTTGGTTTTTAAAAACGCTACTTTCCTTCTCTAGAAGGAGCGAAGCTTTTCAGACAAGTGTCCAGAGGACCAACAGCCGTGAGCCAGACCCACTGACAGTAACGTTTACAGTAATCTAATTTCTGAATTGTACCCTTCGAAGGCCCGGAAGGACGAACTGGGCATTTCAGCAATGTAGGTCAAATTTTATTGCCATGAGCTCCAGGGGACTGTCTCTCCAGTGCTTTTTTCCCCTCTTGAACTTGTGCTGTAGTGAATAGTGTTTGGAAAATAGGAGCCTTAGGCTGAGGCTCTGAAAGTGTGTCATGGATTTTTAATGTGATGGCGTTTATTAAATGGGTATGGAGTTCTTTCACTTTTCATCTAATTCCTTGTCTCCCCCCTTGCCTTGATGGAGAGCAACCTAAGTCTAACCGAACTTTGTAGTCCCTCCATGTCTCAGTCCCCTGTGGCTCGGCCAAAGGTCTCCTTCATTCTTGTCTTCTCTCCCTTAATTTTCCAACACTCCGAGACAGGCCACAGATAGAAGGCATGCTCAAACTGGCCGAAGTTCCAGCCGAGTCTCTCTGGCTCGAAAGAGTTGGCTTCGAGGGTGCTTTAGGTCTACAGTTTTAAGCATTCATTTTATCCAAGAGCAAATGTATTTGTATAAATGCTGTGGGAGATGAAGCCTGAACCGGACGGCCCAGAGCATCTGCTATATATTTCTGGAGCAAATGAGAAATGATAATGCCTCCACGTACAGCTCTCCTTGCTAAATGTTAAATATGGTCCCTGCCCATTTCTTCTGGGGTTCTCTGAATTTCAGTAGGTCTCTTCAAGCTGGTCCCCTAATAGGCTCTTCTAGCCTGAATTCACCCAGCATTTCGGAATGACAGTCTCTCTACAAGAGAATGCCAACGAGCTTAAACCTGGAAGCAGGAGGTGACTAGGTGAGGTTATACAGGGAAATATCACAAAGGGCAATGCAGATGCAATGCAATTTCTTCTCTTAATTGAAGGGAATGTGACCTCTGAAAAATTCTTGGCCCTTCAACTCAGAAGTGGTCTGGATTCCCTTGTGTCCAGACTATTCTGAAATAAAAACTTTGATTTTTTTTATCCATAGCTTTCTCTAAATGGTCTTTTATTTTGGGTGGACTAAAACAAAGAAGGTATTTTGATTTGTATAAATTTAAAATCTTCCGTGGTGCAGAATTGCTCTAGATACAACTTTGGAAGGAAAAAATGAAGATGTATCTCTTTCCTCTTTTTTTATAACAAAGATAATTCTCTATGCAGCGATTGGGTATTCACAGCTGATTATGTTGTGTTTTGTCCACTTAAGTGATTTCTTTTTTATTTGAGCATGGTTAACACACAATGTTATATTACTTTAGGTGCACGACTTGGTGATTTGACACGTTTATACATTATGCTGTGGTCAGCACAAGTATAGCTACCGTCTGTCCCATTTCGTCGCTGTTATAATGCTATTCACTGTATTCCTTACGCTTTGCTTTTCATTCCCTTAACTTATTCATTCCAAAACTGGAGGCCTGTACCTTCCTCTCCCCTTCACCTATTTTGCCCAACCCTCTACCTGCCTCCCCTCTGGAAACCATCAGTTTTTTTTTCTCTGTATTTATAGTTCTGATTCTGCTTTTTGTTTGCTTATTCATTTTTTTAAAAGATTTCAGTTATGAGTGGAATCATATGATTTTTGTCTTTCTCAATCTGATTTATGTCACTTAGAATTATACCCTCTAGGTCCATCCATGTTTCATCTGGGAAACTCTTTTTTTCGTTCAAATCTGAATGATAACATTTATGTTTGGTTGTAGGTTTTCCCCTTCAACACTTTGAATATATTATGCCACTCTCTTCTGGCTTACTAAGTTTCTGCTGAAATATCAGCTAATAGCTTTACAGATTTTCCTTTCTAGATAACTTTTTGTCTTTTGCTGCTTTTAAAAAAATGTCTCTTTATCTTAATCTTTGACATTTTTGTGTGCCATGGTTTAGCACCTTGTATTTATTCTGTTTGGCACTATCTGTGCTTCTTGGACTTGGGCGTCTATTTTCCTTCCTAGGTTAGGGAAGTTTTTAGTTATTTTTTTATTTTTTATTTTTATTAACATATAATGTATTATTTGCCCCCGGGTACAGGTCTGTGAATCCTCAGGCTTACACATTTCACAGCACTCACCATAGCACGTACCCTCCCCAATGTCCATCACCCAGCCACTCTCTCCCTGCCCCCCTCCCCCCAGCAAACCCCAGTTTGTTTCCTGATTAAGGGTCTCTTATGGTTGGTCTCCCTCCTGATCCCATTTTGTTTCATTTTTTTCCTCCTTACCCACCCCCATGATCCCCCATCCTACCTCTCAAATTCCTCATATCAGAAAGATCATATGATAATTGTCTTTCTCTGATTTATTTCGCTCAGCATAATACCCTCTAGTTCCATCTATGTCATTGCAAATGGCAAGATTTCATTTCTTTTAATGGCTGCATAGTACTCCATTGTGTATATATAACACAGACTACATCTTCTTTATAAATTCGTCTGTTGATGGACATCTAGGCTCTTTCCTTAGTTTGTCTGTTGTGAACATTCCTGCCATAAACATTTGGGTGCACGTGTCCCTTCTGATCACTACATTTATATCTTTGGGGAAAGTACCCAGTAGTGCAATCGCTGGGTCATAGGGTAGCTCCATTTTCAACTTTTTGAGGAACCTCCATACT
This sequence comes from Taxidea taxus jeffersonii, assembly GCA_003697995.1. NCBI lineage: Eukaryota > Metazoa > Chordata > Mammalia > Carnivora > Mustelidae > Taxidea > Taxidea taxus. The sequence continues at coordinate 7,993 of RCUC01111646.1, forward strand.
GTTTGCCAGAGTGGCTGCACCAGCTTGCATTCCCACCAACAGTGTAGGAGGGTTCCCGTTTCTCTGCATCCTCACCAACATCTGTCATTTCCTGACTTGTTAATTTTAGCCATTCTGACTTCTATGAGGTGGTATCCCATTGTGGTTTTAATTTGTATCTCCCTGATGCTGAGTGATGTTGAGCCCTTTTTCATGTGTCTCTTGGTGCTTTGGATATCTTTGCAGAAATGTCTGTTCATGTTTTCTGCCCATTTATTGATTGGATTATTTATTCTTTGGGTGTTGAGTTTGAGAAATTCTTTATAGATTTTGGATACTAGCCCTTTATCTGATATGTCATTTGTGAATATCTTCTCCCATTCTGTCAGTTGTCTTTTGGTTTTGTTGACTGTTTCCTTTGCTGTGCAAAAGCTTTTGATCTTGATGAAGTCCCAATAGTTCATTTTTGCCCTGGCTTCCCTTGCCTTTGCCGATGTTTCTAGGAAGAAGTTGCTGCAGCTGAGGTTGAAGAGGTTGCTGCCTGTGTTCTCCTCCAGGATTTGGATGGATTCCTGTCTCACATGAGGCCTTTCATCTATTTTGAGTCTATTTTTGTGTGTGGTATAAGGAAATGGTCCAGTTTCATTCTTCTGCATGTGGCTGTACAATTTCCCAAAACCATTTGTTGAAAAGACTGTCTTTTTTCCATTGGATATTCTTTCCTGCTTTGTTGAAGATTAATTGACCATAGAGGTGAGGGTCCATTTCTGGGCTCTCTATTCTGTTCCATTGATCTATGTGTCTGTTTTTGTGCCAGTACCATACTATCTTGATGATGACAGCTTTGTAATAGAACTTGAAGTCTGAAATTGTGATGCCACCAACTTCAGCTTTCTTTTTCAACATTCCTCTGGCTATTTGGGGTCTTTTCTGGTTCCATATAAGTTTTAGGATTATTGGTTCCATTTCTTTGAAAAAAAAAAAGGATAGGATTTTGATAGGGATTGCATTAAATGTGTGGATTACTTTAGGTAGCCTAGACATTTTCACCATATTTGTTCTTCCAGTCCATGAGCATGGAACATTTTTCCATTTCTTTGTGTCTTCTTCAATTTCTTCCATGAGTACTTTATAGTTTTCTGAGTATAGATTCTTTGCCTCTTTGGTGAGGCTTATTCCTAGGTATCTTATGGTTTTGGGTGCAATTGTAAATGGGATTGACTCCTTAATTTCTCTTTCTTCTATCTTGCTGTTGGTGTATAGAACTGCAACTGATTTCTGTGCATTGATTTTATATCCTGAAAGTTTACTGAATTCCTGTATGAGTTCTAGCAGTTTTACAGTGGAGTGTTTTGGGTTTTCCACATAAAGTATCATATCATCTGCAAAGATTGAGAGTTTGACTTCTTCTTTGCCAGTTTGGATGCATTTATTTTCTTTTTGTTGTCTGATTGCTGAGGCTAGGACTTCTAGTACTATGTTGAATAGCAGTGGTGATAATGGACATCCCTGCCGTGTTCCTGACCTTAGCGGAAAAGCTCTCAGTTTTTCTCCATTGAGAATGATATTTGCAGTGGGTTTTTCATAGATGGCTTTCATAATATTGAGGTATGTGCCCTCTATCCCTACACTTTGAAGAGTTTTGATCAAGAAGGGATGCTGTACTTTGTCAAATGCTTTTTCAGCATCTATTGAGAGGATCATATGGTTCTTGTTCTTTCTTTTATTAATGTAGTGTATCACATTGATTGATGTGCAGATGTTGAACCAACCTTGCAGCCCTGGAATAAATTCCACTTGGTTGTGGTGAATAATCCTTTTAATGTATTGTTGGATCCTATTGGCTAGTATTTTGGTGAGAATTTTCACATCTGTGTTCATCAAGGATATTGGTCTGTTATTCTCTTTTTTGTCTGGTTTTGGGATCAAGGTGATGTTGTCATCATAAAATGAGTCTGGAAGTTTTCCTTCCATTTCTATTTTTTGGAACAGTTTCAGGAGAATAGGTGTTAAATTCTTCCTTAAATTTTTGGTAGAATTCCCCTGGGAAGCCATCTGGCCCTGGGCTCTTGTTTGTTTGGAAATTTTTGATGACTGCTTCAATCTCCTTACTGGTATAGGTCTGTTCAGGTTTTCTATTTCTTCCTGGTTCAGTTTTGGTCGTTTATATGTTTCTAGGAATACATCCATTTCTTCCAGATTGTCTAATTTACTGGTATATAGTTGCTTAGAATATGTTCTTACAATTTTATTTCTTTGGTGTTGATTGTGATCTCTCCTCTTTCCTTCATGATTTTATTAATTTGGGTCCTTTTCTTTTTCTTTTTGGTAAGTCTGGCCAGGGAGTTGTCAATTTTACTAATTCTTTCAAAGAACCATCTTCTAGTTTTGTTGATTTGTTCTATTGTTCTTTTGGTTTCTATTTCATTGATTTCTGCTCTGATCATTATTATTTCTCTTCTGTTGTTGGGTTTAAGCTTTCTTTGCTGTTCTTTTTCCAGCTCCTTTAGGCGTAGGTTTAGGTTGTGTACTTGAGACCTTTCTTGTTTCTTGAGAAAGGCTTGTATCGCTATATACTTTCCTTTCAGGACTCTCTTTGCTGTGTCCCTCAGATTTTGAACCATTGTGCTTTCATTTTCATTTGTTTCCATGAATTTTTAAAAATTCTTCTTTAATTTTCTGGTTGACCCATTCATTCTTTAGCAGGATGCTCTTTAGCCTCCAGGTATTTGAGTTCTTTCCAATTTTCCTGTTGTGATTGAGTTCCAGCTTCAGAGAATTGTGGTCTGAAAATAGGCAGGGAATGATCCCAGTCTTTTGGTACTGGTTGAGACCTGATTTGTGACCCAGGATATGATCTATTCTAGAGAATGTTCCATGTGAACTAGAGAAGAATGTGCCTTCTGTTGCTTTGGATGGAATGTTCTGAATATATCTGTGATGTCCATCTGGTCCAGTGTGTCATTTAAAGCCTTTATTTACTTGTTGATCTTTTGCTTGGATGATCTGTCCATTTCAGTGAGGGGAGTGTTAAAGTCCCCTACTGTTATTGACGATGTGTTTCTTTGATTTTGTTATTAATTGGTTTATGTAGTTGCTCCCATATTAGGGGCATAGATATTTAAAATTGTTAGATCTTCTTGTTGGACAGACCCTTTGAGTATGATATGGTTCCTTCCTCATCTCTTATTATAGTCTTTGGGTTAAAATCTAATTGATCTGATATAAGTATTGCCACCCCAGTTTTCTTTTGATGCCCATTAGCATGGTAAATTGTTTTCCACTCCATCACTTTAAATCTTGAGGTCTAAATGGTTTAAATCTAGAGGTCTTTGGGTCTAAAATGAATTTGTTGTGGGCAGCATATCGATGGGTCTTGTTTTTTTAATCCATTCTGATACTCTGTGTCTTTTGATTGGGGCATTTAGCCCATTTAAATTCCTGGTAACTACTGAAAGTATGAATTTAGTGTCATTGTATTGCCTGTAAGGTGACTGGTGCTGTATCTTGTCTCTGTTCCTTTCTGGTCTATGTTACTTTTAGTTTCTCTCTTTCCTCAGAGGACCCCTTTTAATATTTTCTGTAGGGCTGGTTTGGTGTTTGCAAATTCTTTTAGTGTTTGTTTGTTCTGGAAGCTTTTTAATCTCTCCTTCTATTTTCAATGATAACCTAGCTGGATGTAGTATTCTTGGCTGCATATTTTTCTTGTTTAGTGCTCTGAATATAGCATGCCAGTCCTTTCTGGCCTGCCAGGTCTCTGTGGATAGGTCTTCTGCCAAATCTAATATTTCTACCATTGTATGTTACAGACTTCTTGTCCCGAGCTGCTTTCAGGATTTTCTCTTCATCACTAAGACCTTGTAAGTTTTACTATTAGAAAATGGGGTGTGGATCTATTTTTATTGATTTTGAGGGGCAGTCTCTGTGCTTCCTAGATTTTGATGCTTGTTTCCTTCACCAAATCAGGGAGATTCTCTACTGTAATTTGCTCCAATATACCTTTTGCCCCCCTCTCTCTTTCTTCTTCTTCTGGGATCCCCATTATTCTAATATTGTTTTGTCTTATGGCATCACTTATCTCTCAAATTCTCCCCTCGTGGTCCAGTAGTTGTTTGTCTCTCTTTTGCTCAGCTTCTTTACTCTCCATCATTTGGTCTTCTATATCACTAATTCTCTCTTCTGCCTCATTTATCCTAGCAGTAAGAGCCTCCATTTTTTATTGCATCTCATCAATACCTTTTTTTATTTCAACTTGGTTAGATCTTAGTTCTTTTATTTCTCCAGAAAGAGATTTTATTTCTCCAGACAGGGTTTCTCTAAAATCTTCAATGCTTTTTTTGAGCCCAGCTAGCACTTAGATAATTGTCATTCTGAACACTAGTTCTGACATATTACTAATGTCCATATTGGTTAGGTCCCTAGCTGTCGGTTCTGCCTCTTGTTCTTTTTTTTTTGTGGTGAGTTTTTCCGCCTTGTCATTTTATCCAGATAATAATAGGTGAATGAGAGAACAAATAATAAAAGGATAGGAACGACCCCGGAAAAATATACACTAACCAAATCAGAAGAGACCCGAAACTGGGGGAGAAGAAAGAGAATACATATATATTATATATGTAATATATAATATCAATATATTAATATCATATTAATTAACAAGTAATTATTCAGTCAATTATTAATTAATATAATTAATATTAATATAATGATAACATATTATATATATTAGACTGGTGAATAGAACAGAGACACACACTTGCTTATGGGTGTATTTTGGTCTGTTAGAAGAAACTACCTCCCAAATTTTAACGAAAGTAAAACATATACACAAAAATAAGGGTAAACATGATGAAGGGATGGAATATTACTGTAAAGATAAAATTAAAAAAGATTCTAAAAAAGGAATTGATAAGATAAGAAGTTGGTTGAAAAAAGAAAAAAAAAAGAGGAAAGAATGTGATCAGGCTGGAGACTAGAACAAAGCCATGCCCTAGGTCTAGGGTATATTTTGATCTATTAGAAGAAATTGTATCCCGAAATTTTAAAGAAAAAAAGCCCTATATGTATACAAAAAATAAGGTTAAATACAATGAAGGCATAAAATATGATTCAA
>RCUC01111651.1:0-11194 GCA_003697995.1 Taxidea taxus jeffersonii
ACCTGAGTTCCGGGTCCCTAAGCATGTGCTTATTTGCCATTCCCCAGGCAAAACACACAGCCTTTCTCTCCCCCTTTCAAGTGACAGGGGACTGGTACAGGGGACCGATAGCTGATACCTGAAGGTCACCTTGAAACGCCCACCCAACTTCTCAGAGCCTCAACCATGTAACAAATGGCCTGGTGCTTACAATGCTCCGGAGAAGCCCCTCCCCACTGTCCCTGCGCGGAGGCTTCCAGTGACACTAAATCCATCACCTACGGTACTATTACTTTATAAAGAAACAGATTAAGTGTCTCATAAACAGTGCAGTGATTGGGATAATGGAAAGCGCCTCTCGTCCCCATCTGCAGCATCGGGTTATGAAGCATTTCCAAGCAGCCAGGAAAAGGAAATTAATAGAAGCAAGAGGGAATAACCACTTTTATGCAATTTCCTCAGGAGATAGTGGACCATCTAATCTTTATTGGGGCCCTTTAACCTGTCACTCAGCACTCACCAGAGCCTCTTTAGCTCTCATTTTTCCCTGATATCCGAGGAAGATAAAATGAACACCTTCAAACATTATTTTATAATTTTCATACGTGGAGGGCACGTGTTGCCTCTGACCCTCCCCCATCCAGTGAAGCCTCAAAAAACAACATTTTTATGCAGCAGAAATGCAGAAGAGCTTAACTATTCCCGGTGCATGGTGCAGGGGGTCATAGCTACTCTGCAGGAAGGAAATCTCTCCTTGCATTTTAAATGTGATTCTTCTCTCCACCACTGCCTTCTGTCCTTGCTTTCTTTTTAATAATCTGATTACTTCTCCTGATCTAATTTTTTTCCCCAAATGAGTTTGCAAAGGTTCATGCCAATGAATATTCATCCCCTGCTTAAGAACCTAGTGCCTTTTTTCTTGAAGGCAGGTGCAGCTCAGCAGCTGGCTCAGGAGGCCTGCCTGCCTGGAGGGGCGACCATGAGCTGGGCCAGGCACTCACTCCCGGTCAACAAGAGGGGCTCAGAGTCCTTAGCTCAGCTCTCCGCTCCCCAAAACCTCCCCTTCCTCTCTACACTCTGCTCCTGCTCTGTAAGAAAGGCAAAAGAGCCCCCCACCCCGTCCCCATGGGCAGCTGCTGAGCACTATGGGACGGGTGTGGTGGTGGCAGGTGGGGAGGGACACAGTGGTCTCTGTAGTACACGGGCACAACTCTGCACTGCTCTTCCCAGAGGTCTTGCAGCCTCACGTGGAGCCCGGTATTTGGAGTCATCTCTGTGACTGTCTCCAACACCTTCCCATGATTCGTGGTGGGCACGAAACTCCAGGCACAAATCTCTATGGAAGGGAAGTAGCCCTGGACCCCTGTGCTGAGATTCTCCTGTCCACTCTTAGCTGGCAGTCTGCTTCTCCCAGAAATGGATCTCCCTGAACAACCCCAAGACATCCCCATGGGAACTCAGCTGAGCAGGCAGATCAGAGTAGGCTGTTTACAGAGAAAAAAAACCTACACAAATGGTGGAGGTCTTGAGGAGAATGAAGAGGAGCTGGGAAGGCTGCCTGGAGAAGATAGACATGCATAGGCCTTGAAGGACAGGTAACAGCAGATGCAGAAATGGGAAGGTGGGGCAATGGGTAAAGAATGTCCCCAGACAGAGAGAGCAGGGCTCTGGCTTGCCTAAGGAAACCCTGGAGGGTCCTTTGGATGGTTTTAGGAACCCAAAGCCTTTAAAGGAGCCATGCAGGAGGCGGGCTGGAGGCATTTCCACTTCCCCATCGACCTGCACAAATGAAGCCAAATGGGCCTGCAGTTTCTGCCTCCCTGGGCTGGGTGCCAGCTGTAATGGCCTGTGCAGAAGGGATACTTAGCTGTGTCACACACTTGTATCACTCGTGGTGACACTAGCTGAAATTGATGAATGCTGCAGGCACCACGACGCAGACAAGACTGTAACTTCCCGTGCTATTAAGCTGCTCAGATGGCAGCAGCAGCTTCGAGCCTAGAATGCATCAGTCAGCATGGAAGTTGGTAAAAAGGTGGGATGGAGACAGAGGCCTTTGCCTTGGTGGAATGGGAGTGGGGAGATCACCGAATAGGACTGAAGGATGACTAATAGCAGAGCAGCATCCCAAGGGGGAGGGGCAGGCACTTAGATCCTTATCAGTAATGGCAGCCAGGCACAGCACAGCCAAGGTCAGGTTCAGACGTGGGAGGCTATTTGGGCCTCAGAGCCTCTCAGAAGGGAGCTCAGAGCTCCATCTTACAGTCTCAGCCCAAGGTCATTGTGGTTAGAGAAGGGGGTTGCCACAAGGCCAACTCAGGTGTTTCCTAATGATCTAGGCCGGGGATTCTCCAAAGGTAGTCTCCTGACCAACAGCAGGAGCAAACCCTGGGAACTTGCAGAAATGCAGAGTCTTAGTCCAAACTTATTGAACCAGAGACTCTAGGGTGGGGCCCAGGGATCTGAGTGGCAGCAAGCCCTCCAGGAGACCTTGAAGCAACTCCATGTTGAGATCCACTACTCTAGATCTCCTGGTAGAGTAAAAACACCATGGCCTTGGGCTCTGAGAAAACTAACTCCTAACAGGTTGTATGATCTTAAGCAAGTTACTTAACCCCCTTGTCCTCTGTAAAACAAGGTGCTAGGGTAACTGCCTTCTCACAGCTCTGTGGCAGCTCCCCAGTAAACAGCAGCTATGATTCAGGCTGAGGAGCAGGCTGAATTCAAAGTATTTAAGTCGACCACTTACCATGGAACTGTGTTGGACACCAGGTTACCTGGATGGGCACACCAAGGTCCCTCCCTGACAGAGCTGACATCCTAGTGGAGGAAGGCAGACTCTAAACTAGCAATTCCAGTGGTGGGAATCCATGTGGGGAGGCCAGAGCAGGGACCCAACCCTGTATGGGAGGGTCTCAGACAAGCAGCATCCAAGACATGAAAAAGAAATAAGAGCCTTACAGATTGGCAGAGGTAAGACGGGTTAGTGAGGGGAGATGGAGAACCCTCCACATGGATGGAACAGCATGTCCAAAGGCCCAGGGGCAAGAATGAGACTCAATCCAGAAACCAAGAGCAGCCCTTCCATGGCCAGGCAGGGGACACACGTGAGGTGATCAGGGGGGCAGGTGGCAAGGAGGAGGCTGTCTAGAGAGGGAACCTGAGTTCATGTCATCAAGTCTTTGGGCCTTATTATCATCAGGTCCATGGAAGCTACTGGTGAGATTAAAACTGGGGAGAAAGGCAATCAGGTTTTTGTTTCTGAAAGATCACACTGGCTGCTGGGAAGAGAAAGGATGGGAGGGATGGGGACAGTTAGGGGGAGACACATGAGCCCAGAAAGAGTGATAATTACCAAGCAGAGGGATTCGAGAATCATTAGGAAAACCTGGTGACTCAATGGGACCACTCATTCATTCAGCAGATACGCCACTGAGCCCTTCTGGTGCCAGAAAGCCCACCCTCCAATTTCCATTCACTTGCACTGGGCATTTTCTTCCTTCTAGAGCTCTCTTTTAAACCTCTAGGGCCCTGGCCATGTGTGCCCTGTCTCTATGACTTTGAGGTGGTTGGGAATGACATTAGGAAAGAGCCCAGGCAGGGAAGGCAGGGTAAGGGCTCACTCAAAAATCAAGATTGGTTTGGCTCCTCTGGGAGCTGGCTGTGAATGCTCCCCAAGTCTGTGACTGCTCCCCAAGTCTGTCTGTCCTCTAACTGCAAGCCTGCAAACAGGGCTCAAGCAGACCTCCAACAAGGAGGGGAGTCATCAGTCTTCAGACTCAGGAATCCTCAGCCAGAAGAGCCTCCGGGACTTGGTATTGGGACAAGGAGGAGATCCAGGCTTGCCCCTACTTCCTTCCACTGGACCCTGAGGGTGCAGCACTACCTGAGCCCCTCCCCTACAGGCCACCTGGAGAGCCAGTAGCTGCTGAAAGGCCCCGGTCCTTTCCTAAAGCTTTAGCCCAACTAAGCTTTTTCCCTTTGATATGTGAGTCTCCTTCAGTTTCACACAATTCATCTGGGTGCACATTCTAGGTGCCCTGAGTTAGAGATGGGAGTCACTTTCCTTACATCAGGGAGAGAACAGAGCTATTGTTGAGGAGTGGGGACATATATGCAGGGGATTAGAGGTGGGAGGGAGCCTGGGGGAACCCCTAGTCCAGAGGCAGCAAATGTCCAGATGGGGATGGAATTCTCAAAGTGTTGGGCTCCAAGGGCAGGAGGACAGTCAGTGTCATAGCCAGGTGGTGAAAGAGGTGGGGGAGCCTGTGCAGGGGGCCAAGGCAGGGGCGGGAAGTGGGGGGTCTACCCTTTAGAAAAGAGCAGAAGCACCCTGCCAGTAGTGAGGACAGGCCTCTTTAAGGGAGTATGCCCTATCCATTTCCCTCTCTATCCCCAGGGAGATGCTTCACAGGGCCCTTGGGACCCAATGAAAGGAAGGTGAGGGTCAGATCACTTCGGCTACTCCAAGGGGCCCCAAGGTTGTCTCTTCTGATTGCACCCACCAGGCCACCAGGAATGCCAGGCCTAGATTTCCATTTTTACACCAGGGGGGTGGGCAGGGAATCCCCAGATGTCCCCTCCCTGGGCCCTGTCTCCATCGGCATCAGAACTTGGCTGCCAAAGTTCTAAAAACACCATCAATCTGGTAGCTCTGGGCAGCAGGCTAGGGGGACATATGCTGGTAGTCAAGTGGCTTCCCACATTTTGAGACTGAAGTGTTTACCCTTTGAGAAAAACCTATTTTTAAGTGCTTCCCCTGACACAGACCTTGATGGATTCCCTTTAAAAATAATTTATAACCAACCAAGTTCTTCAGATAAATGAAGGTGACTTCTCACTGTGTTTCTCCAGGCTGGACAATGATGAGAAGCTACCGAGGCCTCCTCACTCTTTCTGGGGGCCAGGGGCACCTGCACACACACAGATGGCTGGGTCTGGTGAGTCATCACACCCAGAAAAATAGCACTGCTTTCCTCTGCTCTCTCTGCTTTTCAGAGTGAGTATGGCGGGAGGGGGTTGGGGGGAGAAGAAGAAGAAGAAAGAAAGAAAGAAACAAACAAACAAACAGGACACCAAAACCCAACCATGTTTAGAGGCATCACACAAATATCACTTCCCCTCCAAAACCTGACAAAGCAAATCATACTCTCTCCTCTTGGGAGAGCTTGTTATTGTTTTTCCCTTTCCAAGCTTCCTCACCCTGGGGCTTCGGCTGGTCCACAGAATCACAGGTAGCCAGAGAGGGGAAAAGACTTTAGAAATACCTTAGAACAAGGTTAGCCAGCAGGACTACCATCACTACCTCACTGCCAGCAGTGGCAGACATCGCCAATCACTCACGGCTCTCACTCCCACTCCACCCAGACCAGAGCTCTGAATTGTTAACACAATGCCCCAGGCATGGGCTCCCCATGGACCAAAGATGGCACATCCTCTACTGATGATGGGGAAACTGAGGCCTAGAGAAGGCAATGAATGACTTGGCCAAAGGCGCACAGTCAGCAGGGGAGAAAACGAAGACAGAATGTCTGCTCCACCCACACATGTGGCCCCTCATCAGAAAGAGCCTGCTGCCTCTCTATGGGGCTCACCCCCGTCCCTGCCCCCACCACCCTTGCCTCCTTCTCCTCATCTGTGAGGTCAGCCCCACAGCATAGCCACCTCTCCGGCTGGAATGCCGGGCACCTAATTATGCTCTCTGTGTGCATCTGAGGAAGAGCTGCATTATGTTTAAGTAAGTGTAGCTAAGAGGTGCCACATCTCAGGAGAAGGTCAAGGGCTGCATATGTATAATATAAGATTAAGATTTTCCCTTTCTGTGGTGTACTTGATAAAATAATTTTACTGTGACCTTTACAGAAACCCAGGAGTAGAAATAGGCACAGTAGAATTTCCAGCTTCTCCCCAGGTCACAAAGTCATAAACACATAAATCTGTAATGGTATTACCCACCATTCAAGTGGGACAAGTGAGCCAAAGAAATGATTTTTATTTTATGGTAATGATGGAGCAAATGCTTTGAGGCTGAAATGCTCAAGTTGTATTACCAGGGCTGTTTGAATAAAAGACAGGAGCCTTCCTCCACACTGGCCTTGCCTGTCAGACGAAGAGTGTAGCCTGGGCCTCTGGTAGAAGGTCAGAGAAAGGGGGCCTGTCCAAGGTCACAGAGGAATCACAGTTCGGTCTAGTCGGCTCTGCCACACCCTTGCCAGGAAGGTTTGTTCCACCCCATCTCAGGGCCTCATTTGCAGGGACAGGGGAAGGAGCCCTTTGCAAGTCCCAGAGTCGACTTTGGAAAAGTGAAACAACCATATGTAATATAATCAATACTGAAATAATAAGGTTATACTCATCCCCGAAGATTCTCCAAGTAGGAGTGAAGGTGACAAGGCAGGACAGTTGCCTGACATTTATCCAAAGGACCGAAGGCAGACAAACTTGGCAGAATTCGTTTTGTCTGTCCCATGGCTCTCGCTCTGGAACCTCACTGAAACTGCAGTAGCCTCTGATCGGAGAAACGGGGATTCATGGGCTCTAGAACAGGGAGGGTGCCCTCCTCCTGAGCCTCTGAGCAGGGCCCACACTAGGAGGCCATGATCAGCCCTGTGCCTACTGCACTCTAAGCAGTTGGGAGAGGGCTCCTGCTGCAGCGGGGAGGCAGGAGAGCAGGGGATAGCTGTGTTCTCCAGAGTGACCATTTATTCCCAGGGGCTGAGAGGTAATTTCTCGGTGTCCTCCCTATTTGCAGTTCCTGGATGAGCATTAGCATTACGAACTGCCTTTAGGTCTGTCAGTTAAACATGATTAAGGGAGAAGCTTGCAGCAAAGATCAGAGATGTTAAGGGTGCACTTAGCACTTAGATCTCAATGTGCACTTATGGGAAGAGCCATTCTGCTGAAGGCCCCACGTCAAGGAGGGCCTAGGGAAGGAGCAGCAGGTGTGGACCCAAGGGAGCATTCGGGGGAGGAGTGGGGCCAAGTAGGGGCAGGTCCTGCTGAGCAACTTGGGAAAGGCCTTGCCCAAAGGGAGCAAGCTGGACAGGAGCCCATTATGCTGGTTGCTTCCACTGCAACAGAAGGGGCCTGCACTTCCTTGCCCACCTTGCATATCCACACCTCTGGGCCAGGCCAGTAAAGCCCTTTTACTAAATGAGAGACTAGCGTGTCCTACAGAGCACAGGGTAGGGTGGGATGTGAGCTAGCTCGCCCCCCACCTTATTCACCTTTCTTAGATGAGGTCTATGGGCTGGCATGCTGACTACCGCTCTGCTGAAACTGGTTATAAAGTTGTGTTGAGGGGCACCTAGGTGGCTCAGTCAGTTAAGCGTCTGCCTTTGGCTCAGGTCATGATCTCAGGGTCCTGGGATGGAGCCCCGCATTGGGCTCCCTGCTTTTCAGGAAGCCTGTTTCTCCCTCTTCTCCCCACTCATGGTCTCTCACTATCTCTGTCTCTATCGAATAAATAAAAATTTTTTAAAAAGTTGTGTTGGTCAATAATAATAACAACCAGTGTTTATTTATTTATTTATTTAGAAAGAGCAAGTGGGCATGCATGCCTATACATGAGTGCAGGGGGGAGGGGCAGAGGGCCAGAGAGGATCTCAAGCAGATACCACAGTGAGTGTGGGAGCCCTAAATGATTTGGGGCTTGATCCCTTGATCCTGAGATCATGACTTGAGCCTAAATCAAGAATCGGACACTCAACTGACTTAGCCATCCAGACGCCCCAATAACCATTATTTAAATAACCATTTTTCGTGGGCCAGGTGCTCAGCATGACCTCATTTCATACTCATAACAGCCGTAAGAGACATGTGCTACAATTATTCCCATTTTGCACATCTGGAAACTGAGGCTCAAAATAAGATCTGAAGCTTGTCCAAGGTCCCCCCATCAGTGGTGAAGCCGGGAGTTGAACCCAGGGTGCCCAACTGACTCCAGAGACTTGAGAGTTCATTGGTGGGGGTGTTTTACAATCAAGTAAATTGCCTTTGAACCAACAAAAGCTACTGCGTATCAAGTTGAATATAGACTATGGCAACATCACCGGTGGAGACTGGGGTACAAGCTTCAGAGTTATAGGCTGCCCTACTCATAGCCACAGGGACTGAGTTCTGTCAGCTTTTTTAGTTCTGGCTTCCTCATCCATAAAATGGAGTAACAATAGTCCTGGTCTCCCATTTCACCGGCAATGACATTATGGCTCAGAGAGGTAAAACATCTAGTGATTTTCACGGCTAGTCTGTGGCAGAGACAGAATTCAAAACCACGTCTGTCCGGCTTCAAAGCAGATGCTCTTTGCAGTTATTTACTGAGGTAGGTTATTCATGGGCATGGGGGCACTCTGTATACGGGCATGTGTGCTAAGGTCCAGGAACACAGTCAAGTGCACGCAAGTCCAGATGAGAAGCTTGGGGAAGGGACAGTGTATTTCATCTCTGCTTACTGAAGGCACCTTGCCCTCCTTTTCCTACTTCCAAAGGGGTGGGGGGACTCAAAAAATCTACAGCTATGTCATGTGCTGACTCTGACACCTCTGAGTCTTTGCCTGCCTGCATTCTTGACCAGATGTAAAAGGGTGATATATGGATGTGGTCACTGAGTACTCTGCAGAGGCCAGCTCTGAAAGGCAAATTCATCTTCCCAGTGGCTTCTGGTGACCAGAGGGAAATGAAAAGGGTGCAAATGGTGGGCTGGCTGCTTTTTCTGGAGAATCCTGGAGCAGCTCAGCAGCAGGGTGTGGGTAAGTGGTCACTGACACTAATCACTCCTACCTCGACTGTGTGCCAATATCTGAGTATATAAGGTATTGACCTGACATATGGGCACCCATAATTTTATGGTTTACTGACAGCCTGTGCAAATATGCTAAAGGAGCCTATCAACCTTTATGCCCACTTCCCAGATAACTTCAGGGTGGAGTACAGGGACAGAAGAAGCCCGCCTGCTGTCCGTCAGCATTAGGGGCCACGGAACAGTGAGTGCCAAGGAAACCTCATACAATATAATCTGGATTTCATCATCATCATCAGGCTAATAATCATTATAATCCTATGAAACTTCATTACTGAATTCCCCCTTTACCATTTTCACACATAACGCTCATTTATTAATAACCAAGATAAAGGTCCATAAAACAATATTGCTCCCATGTAACACGTCTTTCTCCTCGCTTTCAATAAGAATCCAGAATTTCATCAGAGGAATGTAAGCACTTCACCAAGATGTGTCAATTATTTCAAGATGACAGGTATTCGATTCCCAAATTCATCAGTGGGGGCTGAAAATGTATTGGTTCATCAGGCAAAGCACATTTCTGGAAGCGCTCTCACCATTTGGGAATCAAATAATAATTGCAATACCAACACCTTGACTTTGTAATGGATTTTTTCAAGGAGCTAAAGCATTTTGACACATTTCCCCACCAACCCACTGTCAGATTCATCTTCTTTGTAGGCTTCTGAAATAGTCAAAGTACTGATTTTATTTCTCCCATTTTGCAGATGAAGAAACTCAGAATCTCAAATCTGAAGCTGAGTGACTGTCATAAACCAAACATGTTGGGGGCAAAGAAAAGATATGCGGTGCCTCTTTCACTCCGGGGCTCCAATTGCTTCACCACATGGCTTTGGCAACATTGCTGCCTGGATCCAGGCCCTGGCCTGGCCACTCCAGATACAGAGCAGAGTATGCTGGAGTTCTCGTTCTCAAGGAATGCAAAGCCTGATGGAAGAACCAAATGCTAACTATAATTAGCTTGAATAATGTGAAAAGAGAAGCATGTATCGTAGTGGGGAGAAAAGAGGCAGTCCCCTCTCTATAACAGTTGGGTGAGAGGGAAGACCCCTTGAAAGAGAGGGTGGCTGATCTGGGTTCTGAAGCATGATTAGGAGTTTACTAGGTAGTAAAATGAAGGGAGACATTCCAGTTAAAGGAAATGGCATGTGCAAAGGCATGGTGGTAGTAGGAAAGAGCCAAGGATGTTAAGAAGTTTGATAGAGTCCTTACTGTATGCCCATTACCCACCTAGTGAAATGGAAGACTTTGTTTTCATGGGGAGAGATAGCAGAGTTTCCAAATAGGCTGTAATTAGTCTTAGAGTTAAACTGAGTCTCCAAATAAACAGAGATCATAGGCATGTTTTAGGAACACCACACTCAATCCCCACTGTGTGTCTCTCTTGATGAGCACCCCCCAGGTAATCCTTCTTGCCCTCTTCCTTCTGGTCTCTCAGAGGTAAGCAGAGAATATCTTGGGCCTGGATGATTCTAGATGGTGGGCTATGGATAGCTCAGCCTGGGATGGGACTGCCCAGACCTCTTAGCCCTGAGATGAATGGGTACCCTCCTCATGACCGAAGCGAACCTGTCCGCATTCTCTGGGACCTCTTCTGAGAGATCAAGACAACAGAAGTGCCAAGGGCCCCTTCTGTGAAAGGGGACTTATTAATAGGTGTTTGTGTTCCCTTCTCCAAATTCATGTTGAAGCCCTAATCCCCAACGTGATGGTATTTGGAGATGGCACCTTTGCAGTCATAAGGGTAAACACCCCATGATGGGATTAATGCCTTACAAACAAAGAAAGAGACAGGAGAGACCACCACCCCCCCCGCCGCCGCTGCCACCACCACCGCCCAAGTACAAGCACCAAAGCAAGGGCACGTGAGGATTTCAGAAGACATCTATCTGCAAACCAGGACTCGAGCTCTTGCCAGACACTGAATCAGACAGCAGCACCTTGACCTTGGACCTGCAAGCCTTGAGAACTGTGAGAAATCCATGTCTGCTATTTAAGCCGCCAGTCTGTGGTGCTCGGTGAGAGCAGCCCAAGCTCGGACAGCAGGGGCACACCTTCCTTCTTTCCAATGCCCTGGCCTCTCCTCCAGGTGTGTGCTGCTTTCCTCCCCGCCCCCATGGAGGCCTCCTCTCTGCTCTGAATCAGAGCTGCACTTCAATCCTTCTTGGGCAGGGCCCGGTGTGGATTTATGATTTAATTTCTGTGTATGGCACTAAGAAATGATTTCTGGGCTGGTCACTTAAGAAATGATTAAAGACCATCATTTCCAACCCACAGCACTCCCTGGGGGAAGACAAGCAGTTCGAGACAGAAGGAGGTGTCGGTAATGCGCTGAGACGGACATGTGGTGGGGGATGCCGGTAATGGTGGGGGAGGGGTGGCAGGGGGGGTGGGGAGGACAGGCAGGGAGGGTGC
>RCUC01111653.1:0-15802 GCA_003697995.1 Taxidea taxus jeffersonii
GAGTAAGTACTGAACACGGGGACCCGAAGCCCCCTTCCTTCATTTAGCTCCAGGACGTCAGCAGCCCGGCTCACACAGTAGTACTCACACTACTGCTCTCCAAGCAGAAGACTCCAGGTACCCTCTCTGGAAAAAAATCAACTACTCCAGACAACAATTATCACATATGAACCTCGCGAAGTTCCCCGTGAGAAAGCTGGAAAGCCGGATGATAATATGATGACCCTCAAGAGAGGTCTACCAGTCCACAAGCCCAGCTCGCTTACAAGGAGGGCATCCAGTCTGCACTGCCGTGCTCTACCCTTAAATATGAGCACTTCTGGGCACTGCCTTTGGCATAAGAGAAATTACAAAAAGTAAAAAGAGTAATTCTCAAAAAACAGAGATAATGCAGGGAAAAGTGTTTTTTGTTTAATAACATTCCATTTCAGAGAGGAAAAAATGGTATGACATCCAAGAAACAAATAATGTCATGTAAAAGGAACAAAGGACCCAAAAAACCCACTTTGAAACAAAAAATAAAGAGAAAAATAAAATAATAAGCATGTTGGAAAATAAAGTCAAAGTTATCTCTTAGAAAACAATAAAGGAATGGAAAAATTCATAGAGAACAGAAAAGAAATCAACCCAGTATCCAAATCCAACCAAAAGGAATTTTGGGATTATAAAAGATAAAGGGAGAGAAAGGAATTATCAAATAAATATTACAAGATAATTGCCCAGAAATGAATAATAGTACAAACTGAGTGCCCAGAACAATGAAGAACAAAAAAAGACCCACAGAACCACGAAGCATTATTTTAGAACATGGGTGAAAATCATTATAGATCCCAGGGAATATGGGGGAATAAGTCACATATAAAGAAAAGGCCACTTACCAAAAAAGTATCTAATTTCTCAATAGCTATGAGGCATTTAAATGCAGGAATATCAGAAGTTAGGTTTTATTTATTTTTTTAATTCATAGAGAAAATTGTTTCCATTCTAGATAACTCTTATCTAGTCTCACCAAATTATTTAAATGTGAGAGTGTATAGTAAAGCTATTTTTAAAAATACAACATCTAAGGGGCGCCTGGGTGGCTCAGTGGGCTAAAGCCTCTGCCTTCAGCTCAGGTCATGATCCCAGGTTCCTGGGATCGAGCCCCACATTGGGCTTTCTGTTCGGTGGGGAGCCTGCCTCTCCCACCCCCTCCCCCACCTGCCTCTCTGCCTATTTGTGATTCCTGTCAAATAAATAAATAAATAAAATCTTAAAAAAAAAATCTAAAAAATTTACATCCCAAGCACACTTTCTCATGAAGCTACTGAAAGATGTATACAATCACATGACATGACTTAGAGCACAGAATATCCATATATAAAAGACAAAGAGTCACAAAAATGATGAATGAGCATCCCATGAGATATCTATATACATTTAAAGTAACAACCACCCCAAATTGGGGGAAGAGGCTCTGGAAATCCAGAAAGTATGTCTCTTAGGAAAAAAAATAAAATAAACTTGAAGAAAATCATCTGACAGGTGTGAAAGTATGAAAAACTATGTTATAGCTTCACTGCTGGAGAATACAACCCTAGAAAGACCTAGTTAGATAGTCAAAGAAAATAAACCATGAGAAAAAAATGAGGCAAACTTTAACTCCAGGCAAAACTAAAAGTTATCCAAGAAAGGAAATGTAATTATTGTATAGTACAATACTTACCTTAATAGCGAACAATACTTAAAAAGATTAATAATGAGAACAGTTATCTGGTCTTTACCGAAAAGTTGAGATATGATTACCCTAAAAGAATGAGGAAGAATGGGAATGACAAGGTTTAAAGCAGCTATAATCCTCATCTATGCAAGTCATTAAATAATGCTAAATTTAAAAATTTAGAAGATAGTATATATTGATTGTATGAGTGTGCATTCTAAAAAGAAATACAGATATAAAAAGAACTTTTTTTAAAAGATTTTATTTATTTATTTGACAGACAGAGATCACAAGTAGGCAGACAGGCAGGCAGAGAGATGGGGGGGAAGCAGGCTCCCTGCTGAGCAGAGAGCCCAATGATGCGGGGCTCGATCCCACGACCCTGAGATCATGACCTGAGCTGAAGGCAGAGGCTTATTAACCCACTGAGCCAACCAGGCGCCCCAGAACTTTTTTTTTTTTTTTAACATTACCTATAGTTACACATTTCTAAATTTGGTCTGTTTTTGAAAACTCAGATTACCTGGGTTACAATATATCCTAGGGGAAAGGGGCCTATGTGCCTGTAACTCGTTTTTGTTTTCTAATGCTTGGTTCTATATACTTGGCATGAAGAAAGGCAGAGACGATCCACTTCCTGATTTCAGTTAACTGGCTATTAATTACCTCCATTCACTTTACTACCACCCCTCAAAATGAAAAAAATCAATCAACCAATCACCTGCCCTGTCCATGTCCTAGTAATGTGCATGTGTGGGCGATCTTAGAGACCAATGGTGCTTTCCAGCAGTCAGGACAGCACTGGCATCACACATAGGATTAGACAAGGGATGATGCCTGCTAGAGGTTGCCAGAAATCAGATACCTTTCTGGTTATTGCTACCTTTCTGGTTATTGGTTTATTGAATTATGCAAAAACCGTGGTTTCGCTCAACTGCCCGGATGACAGAGATCTGTACTGAAATGTATGTATCAAAATAAATATTGACTGGATTTACCATGAAACTGTTTTTTTCCAGTGAATAAAAATGATGTAATTTTAAGATCCTCCCTAAAATAATGAAAGAGGTTTTCTCTAGAAACATCAACTGAGATCTATGCATTCATTTCTCTGTATGATGTGGGCTCGCTGCTGCTTCAAGCTAAAACCTCAGCTCCTGGTACATTGGAAAGGACTGTCCCTTCTGAGACTTACAGGCCCCATGCTGCTGCACCAGCCAGGCCTCTCTGGTGTCCAGAAGGCCCGCGCTCTGCGGTGCAACAATCCTCACCGGGTCTCCTACCGTGCCTGGGGTAACAGCACAGACTTTGTTACATGGCGCTTCTCATGGAGGGCCTTAAGCACGGCACCAAGAATTTCCTCGTTTTATCCCCAATAACTAGCACACTGTCTGACACAGAATCTCAGTAATTCTTTTCCAGATATACTAATCAAATTATAACAATGCCGTAATTATGGATCTAAGCATTATAAGAAATTCTGATGAGTGTTTAATGAGCAATACTAAACTTCCACAGATACTTTCTTTAGACTCTTTTAACTGGGGTAGGGGTGGGGGGGTAAAAGGAAAGGCCACACTGCAATCAACGTTTAAAAGGAAGAACCAAATGACTAAAAATAATTCATGTTTGTATTTCATGCAAATCTCTAGTGTTCCTGGACCACTGCCAAGCTGAAATTCAGGTAGAGCAAGTAGTAATTTCCAATACCCTTAGCAGCGAAGAAAATGAGCAGCACCATCCTGTCCTCCCAACCTCCCACACCTGTCACTGGGGTAGGTAATTTCTACCCATGGCAGGATATGGAGAACTTACCGCTGAGTCGGTTTGCCTAACTACATATTCTGTATAAGGCAGACAGGACTCATTGGACTCTGATCCAGACAGCATAGAAGTTTCCAAATAGGCATTTCAGCAGTTACTTTCGATAGGTATTTTATTACAACAGTATATAATTGTCTTTGCAAAGTTGGGATTCCTGTCAGCTGAGAACTTTCAAAATGATTCCGTAAGTAGATAAATACAGAAACAGTAAAGACACAACTACAAAATGGAAAAGCAAAATTCTTAAATCATAATCAGGTAGCATCAACACTACTCATACCTTCAGGATTTCTTGCTTTACAAACTGAGATAAAGCAACAAAGACATCTGAATCTTCTTTCATTCATTAAGAAATTCAACAGCATTAAAAATGGGTTTATTGGGCACCTGGGTGGCTCAGTGGGTTAAAGCCTCTGCCTTCCGCTCAGGTCATGATCTCAGGGTCCTGGGATCGAGCCCCGAATCGGGCTCTCTGCTCAGCGGGGAGCCTGCTTCCTCCTCTCTCTCTCTGCCTGCGGCTCTGCCTACCTGTGATATCTGTCTGTCAAAAAAATAAAATCTTAAAAAAAAAAGTTTAAAAAATGGGTTTATTGCTGTTTACCTAAAAAAATAAGTGTACTATCATGAACACTTGAGTCAGCTGAGCTCTGAAGGGAAAATGAGGCAAAGTGTGAAATAGAATAACACTTTGATTCTGCTATTATAAAGAAACCTGAAAAAAATATATGTAGCTGGGACAATATATCACACTTAAATATATCCTTTACTGGAAGGCAGGACTTGTGATTCTCCAAAGGAAATGGTTCTTTTTTAGACTAACAAAGCCCCCAAATTACATTCTCTTTTTAGTTATATTAATGAAGATAAACCTACAATGGCACCAAGTAGGATCTTAAGTCAAGGTCCTGTAACAAAACAGCACAGCAAAAATAACTTTTTACATACTGAAACACAACAATCTTCAATAATTTGTATCACAGAAAACCAAACTTTTTTCAGGTGTTTGTTGAGATGGATTCTATCCCATATACTGGGACTTCCACGTTACATTATTTAAAAACTACACTAAAATGATGTCTAGGATATATTTATACAGTAAAACTCAAAGTCAGTAACAAAATGTTTTTCTTAAAGATTTTATTTATTTGTTTGAGAGAGAGAGAGAGAGACAGCATGAGCTGAGGGGGAGAAGCAGACTCCCTGCTGAGCAGGGAGCCCCATGTGGGACTCGATCTCAGGACCCTGGGATCATGACCTGAGCCAAAGGCAGATGTTTAACTGACTGAGCCACCCAAGCACCCCAGCAGTAACAAAATTTATGGAAGAAATCACTTCTTCTCGATACCACTTATGAAGAAATCTATATTTTCCCCTATTTTTAATTTCTACTGTCATAAGTTCATTTCTTTCACAGGTATTGCATTTACCTTCCCCTATAAGAAAAAAAAAAAAAAAAAAACCTGGGCAAATATGTAAAGCAAGAAGTTTCAAGATGCTGATCATCAGGCAACAAGGATAGCAGTTCCTGAGAGGAAAAAAGAAGGGAACCTGCGCCTGCCCAGCTCACTGCCAAGAGCGAGTTTCCAGGCCACAATGCAGGGTGGAGAACAGCAGAGTTGGGGCTACATTGAGGGAATGGAGCTGGGCGCCCATAGAGGCTAAGAGGGCTGGTGTTCTGAGAGTACAGAAAGGAGAAAACTTCACAGAAAGGGCTCATGATACGCGCAGTCTCCTCTCCACTACTTGGCAGAGTAGTGTTCAGCCCATGTGTCTGAAAGAACATCTAAAGATAGGCAAAAAAACAAAAGAATTGGAAGGATTCATCCTCATAGCTCACATAGCAAATTTCCGATTCATATCAGTGAGAGAGGAAAACTCTATGTGACTCATGAAAGAAATCTTCCTCAAAAGTGGGACAAAAATTAGTGCTAACCAATGCACAGGTCCCACTGACCAAAGCCTACAAGTAAGGCCGAAAAGGATCAAGTTGTTTCCAAGTAACATAACTGGGTCCCACATCATGGATGCTTCTACAACTATATATACATGTACATACAAACATACATCCAACACTCAACAAGGTAAAGCTTACGATGTCTGGCACCCAATAAAAAATTACCAGAAATGCAATGAAGCAGGAAAATATGACCCAAAGCAAAGAGAAAAAAAATTAATCAATTAAAATATGCATAAACATGACAAAGATGATGGAATTGGTAAACAGGAATATTTGAAAAGTTGTAAATGTATTCCAACTGTTTAAAATGGAAGAAAGGGGCACCAGGTGGCTCAGTTGGTTAAGCGTCTGCCTTCGGCTCAGGTCATGATCCCAGGGTCCTGGGATCGAGTCCCACATCGGGCTCCCTGATCAGCAGGGAGTCTGGTTCTCCCTCTCCTTCTGGTCCTGTCCCCAGCTTGTGCCCACGCATGCGCTCTCTCGCTCACTCTCAAATAAATAAAATCTATAAAATAAATAAAATGGTAGAGAAAAAAAATGTACATCTTTAAGTAGAGATATGGACACTATGTGAAACAATCCAAATGGAACTTCTGGGGATGAGAACTACAATGTTTAATGTGAAAAATACACCGGATGTATTCAAAGGCAGGTCAAAAAAACAAAGAAGACTAGTAAACCTAGAACTGAAGACACAATACAGAAAGAACAAACGTGGAAAAATGAGACTCTGGGAGATGTAATGCTGCAAAGGGGGCTTGGCACCAAAAGAAAAATCTGAAGAAACCACGGCTGGCAATTTTCCAAATGTGATGAGCTACATGTATAAATCCACAGACCCGAAATGGGCGGCAAACTCCGAGCAAAGACACAGGAAGAAAACTAAAGCCATACACATGACTACAACCATCTTATAATTAAATGGCCTAAAGCCAATGATAGAGAAAGTCTTCAGAGGAAGTAGGAAAAGCCCCGACCTTGCGTAGGATGTAAGATTGTAAGATCGATGAGATAAGGAAATACTTCTTGTCGGCAACAGTGAAAACCAGAAGACAGTGGAGCAGTACCTTCAACGTGCCGAAGGAAAAATACTGTCAAGCCAAAACCTTACATTCACTGAAAATATCTTTCACAATGAAATGATCATATATTTCACACGAAAAAGCACAAGTGTTTTAAAAGACGATAAAAACTGAACTTCAAAATTAAAGGCGCTTTTTTTTTTTTTTTTGCTTCATTAGACACCTTTAAGAAAGTGAAAAGATAAGCCACAGACTGTGAGAAAGTATCTGCCAGTTCTATCCGCCAAAGACTTGTATCCAGGAAACGTAAGAACTCTGAAAACTCAATAAGGAGACAGAACAACCCAATTTTAAAATGAGCAAAAGATCTGAATGGACTTCTCACCAAAGAAGGCATACAAATGGGCGACGCACACCTGAAAGGCTGCTCAGCATCATGAGTTATTAGGGAAACTGAAACCCCAGCGGCACCCACGAGAATGGCTGTAACGAAGGGACAGAAGAATCAAGAAGATGTGGGGACGCAGAAAGGAAGCACTGGGAGGAACGTTAAGTCTACTGGCAGTTTACTAAACTGGGAGACAGAAATATACCATATGTCCCAGCAAAATTCCACTAGTAGGTAGTAACTGCTCACATGAAATGAAGGGGACACCGGGCTGTCTCAGTTGGCGGAGTGTGCAGCTCTTGATCTTGGGGTTGTGAGTTCAATTATTTAAAAATAAAATCAAGGAAGAAAAGGAAAAAGAAAAGAGAAAAGAAAAAACAAAACAGGTCTGCAAAAAGTCTTACACAGGACAGTTACCGGCAGAACTACTTGTAATAACTGAAAGGTGAAAAAACCCTCATGTCCATCAAATGGTAGATAAATACACGGGACAGTGGGTAAACCTACTCCAACAGCGAAAAGGGCCGGATGGAAGGAGCAGAAGTACGCTGAGGTTACTGGGCTCCCAGGCTGAATGGGAAGTAGGAGCAGAAGCGGAAGGGAGGCTGTGATATGGTAAAAATGTGCATCTGAAACCCTAAAACAACACAACAAATGACACTAATCCGTTCCCCTGTTCTAGGTGATGATACCAAGTTAAAACGCATCTGCCGGTATGTAACAGAAGGTAAGCTAAACGCTAAGAGCTTCTGATTTGTGCTTTCATTTCACTGGGCTTTTTAATCACCTGAATTTCACTGACATAACGATATGTCTTGTGCGAAGAAGATGGCAGAGAACAGCGTTTGGGGTTGTTTTCTGTTCTGTGTTGCACGGTTTTCAAGGAACAATTTAACCTTTATCCTCTCTAATCTCAAACAAGATTACATTTTCCTCTCTGCCTCCACACAATTAGCTTTTCATGAGCATTAACCAAACAAGGTTATTTACTATAAAATTATTTGATGACTGTAATTCAGTGAGTTTTAAAATGTGGTATATGCTGCAGAAACTGAGAGTCAATAATGCTTCCCTTGTGAGAAACTGAGAAGTACGAATGATTCTAGGACTCATATGGCTTTGTTATTACAAGGTTTATAAAGCTAAAGCTCCCAGAAGAGTCTGCATGATTGAAAATCCTGAACTGTAGTCAGTCTGAACTTGTTTACACTGCACATCTTTATTCAGATTAAAAAATAAAATGTACGTAGAAATGACTAAAGCACACCTACAGTAAAAATTCAAAATTCAAAACTACATTGAAGTTTTTACTTCACTCCTTCCGCCCCAGAGGCTCTGCTTTTAGTTCTTCTAAAATCCTAGGCACAGTCCATCCCTGGATGAATAAAATATCTTTTTCAAGTCAGGTGCCCTTTGGGAAATCACATCTCAATTAGCCCAGCAAAATGCCGTAGAAAAATGTTCCATGAGGAAAAGCTTTGGAGATACAGAGAGACTCTCTGTCCTGGGCCTGTAGGAACTCACCAGGGCAGTCAAGAAATTTGGCAGTTGGAAAACAACAAAAAGATAGGAACCACATTACCTTTTTCATCATAACCACAAATATATATCTATTTCCTCCGCTCTTCTATTTGTTATCACCGAGTAAAATACGTCACTAAGTGGCTATGAAGGAATTTTAAAATAATATGATGTTGTAACTATTGAAATAAATTAGTAAATGAAACTGAATCAAAAACAAATGGGGGGGCACTCACTTAAGACAAATAAACCAGTGGAATGGTTGTGAGGAGTTAAAAAAACTTTAAACTAAATGGAATATTCTGTATTAATTTCATGTGCCTCTAGCCTCTATTTAATAGTGAGAATTCTGTAATGCTTAAAAAACTGAGTTCCTTTTAAATCAACAATAAAAAAAATTGGTTTCACTGTATAAAAATAAAAATATATGTGCAGAAAGATGAGCAATTTAGATACTCACTAATAAAATAAACCTATATATCCTATTAAAATTCATTTTAAAGTAATTCATAGGAAACAATAAAGCACTGAATTTGAGAACCAGAACGGATATTAAAGCTCATTTAGTTGGCTCTTTATTACATGAGCTTATAAACTACATTCACTTATACCAACACTTGTTCAAAACAACCTGAGAGGAAAAGAGAAACATTCTATATTCTGCTCTAATCTGACAGCCACTAACCACGTGTAGCTACTTAAATTTAAATTCATTAAAATTAAGTAAAATGTAAAATGCAGCTCCTCAGTCCCACCAGTCGCATTTAGAAGGCTCCCCGCCAGGCTGCCAGGCTGCACAGCACAATGGTGGACTAGAACTTTCCACTTGCATGAGTTATGACATGCACTTGTAATGTATGCCAGTGAAATAAAGTTTTCACTTATTTCTATGGTTTTCTATTTAGCCTCTTTAAATGCACCAAAATATTTTTTAAAAATCCTGGAAGTTTTAAAGTGTCTTTTTCTTTTTTAATGGAAATTTCTTTTTTTTTTTTTTTAAAGATTTTATTTATTTATTTGACAGAGAGAGACACAGTGAGAGAGGGAACACAAGCAGGGTGAGTGAGAGAGGCAGAACCAGGCCTCCACAGAGCAGGGAGCCCGATGCGGGGCTCGATCCCCGAACTCTGGGATCATGACCTGAGCTGAAGGCAGACACCTAACGACTGAGCCACCCAGGCGCCCCTTTTAATGGAAATTTCTCACCCGAATTCTTAGGCTCACCTTTTGGTGGGCAATTTGTTAGAAGATCATTTGTCTTGAAGAGAAGTACATCTGAATTGTAACCAATCCCATTTCTAATTTTTGTACGTTCCTGGGGCCAGATTCAATTGAACATGAAATGTCTGTAATTCAAGTACTCACTTGAATCCTAGGAGAACAAGGGTCTAACTGAAAGGTAAAACAGAGACAGCCTCCTATTTTAATAAACATTAATGGGTAAGAGAAAGATGTCAGCTTAGAACAAAACTATGCTACCCAAGTTCTCGTTGACATGCTTACTAATAATGTCCATCTTCCACCATGAACTAAGGAAAAATTCTTCATCAAAGTTACAGGACATCATTAAAATAAACACTTAATAGATTTGCACAATTTTTTAAAAAAGATTTTATTTACTTATTTGTCAGAGAGAGAGAAAGAGAACCCAAGCAGGCAGGCAGAGCAGGGAGCCCAATGCAGGACTCAATCCCAGGATGGGATCATGACCTGAGCAGCAGGCAGTCACTTAACCGACTGAGCCACCCAGGTGTCCAAGATCTGCATGATTTTACACTGAGAGGCCAATCGGAGGGCACCAAGTGAAGTGGGTGAGCTCACTGCCAGCCCTCCCTCTTTCACTGGTGCCTTTATAATGAGCAGACCCAGCTCCCCCTGGCCCCTCAGCTGCCTTCGCCCTCTGCCCCACCATCTACAAAATAAAGCTACAACCCAGGCCATCTACTTATTTCCGACTGTCAGTTCCCCAGACATCATATGTGCTCGATAAACATTTGAGAACTGTTGCTGTCAACTACACAGATACGAAGCTAAAATTCCTTCTAGAATTTCAATCTTATAAAATGGATTGTTTTAGGCTTTTCATGTACTATTTAAAAAATTTTAAACTTCAGGGGTGCCTGGGTGGCTCAGTTGGTTGGGCGACTGACTCTTGATTTCCCGACTGAGTCACGATCTCAGGGTCATGGGATCAGGCCCCATATCTGGCTCCACTCTTAGCAGGGAATCTGCCTGGGATTCTCTTCCTCTCTCTCTCCCCTCTCCCTCCCTCCCTCAAATAAAGAAATATTTAAAAAAAATTTTTTTTTCAACCTCAGAACTTTATGAACTAAGGAATGTAAATCTTTCCTAATCTATTCCCTCTCAGGGCAGAATTCTAAGATGGAACCCAAGATTCCCGGCTCCTGGTGTACATACCCTGTATAATCCTCTCCCTGTGATACAGACAGGGTATGTGAGTATGTTGGGATATTACACCCATGATTAAGCTGCATTATATGGCAAAGTCAGGGACTTGGCAAATAAAATGAAGGTACCTAATTGGTTTGAATTGATTTAAAAAGGTGATTCTCCTGGGTGGGCCTGACCTAATCAGGGAAGCTCTATTTAAAAGAGAGAGATTCTCTCTAGCTGCCCCTGAAGAAACGGGCTGCCATAAGTTCTATGGCTCCTCTGCCAACAACCACATGAGCTTGGAAAAGGACCCCAAGCCTCAGATGAGGTCCCACCCTGACACCCTCTTGTCAACCTTGGGAGATCCTGAGCAGAGGACTCAGCTACACTATGCCTACATTCCTGACCCTATGGAATCCATGAAATAATAAAAGGATTTAAGCTCTAAGTTAGTGGTAATTTACTACGTAGCAATAGAAAACTAACACATACTCATCCCTGTTTACTATGGGATGTATCTCATTCAGAAATTTCCTCTGAATACACACACAGACACACAGACACACACACACACACTTTTCTGTACAACTCTGTTACACTGTGCTAACATGTTATTATCCCCATTTTAAAGATACAGAATTTGAGGCTAAGTGACATGCAGGGGGAAATGACTAAGTCCTGCTGTGGTAAGGCATTAGTCGGCTCTTTGCATTAATTAGTTCATATAATCCATCAGGAAGGCTAAGAGGTTCATTTTATTGATGACACAGCAAATCCTAAGAAGTCATAATGTTTCCAAGATTACAAAGTTAATAAGAGTAGAAACAGGAAGATTAGAATTTGAGTCTATTTGATTCCAAAGCTCAAACAATTCCAACAACTATTCTGTGATGATTACTCTTCTTCTTTAAATGATTTGAGACAGCGAGAGAGACAGTGTGTACACAGGAGTATCGGGGGGAGAGGAGAAGAAGAGGGAGAGAGAAACTCAAGCAGATTCCCGCTGAGCTCAAAGCCCAAGAGGGGCTCCATCTAATGACTCCGAGATCACCACCTGAGCAGAAACCAAGAGTTGGATGCTTAACTGACTATGCCAGCCGGGCTGCCCTCTGATGACTACTCTTAATCAGAAATAAATTTCTAAAAAGTTCATCAACAGTGAATTTAAAGACGTGAAGACAGATGGTAATACATCAGTCAACTCTGTCGCTTATATGTATGATGAGCACCAGAGCTCCAATGGCTAAGGAACCAGCAGCAGAGAGAAAAATCAGGACCCAGAGAAAATGAGAGGTCTACACTTTCACACAAAATACAAATGGGGGCAAAATTATGTTTCTCCACTAGGGATTTTGGAGTAGGTAAGCGGGGTGGGCAAGGCAAGGCTCAGAGAGAACCGAGGCCAGCCTGTGGGTTCACGCTCTCTCAGGTCAAAACCATCACGTACTGTAATTCAGCTTAAGCAAGACAAAAACACGTTGTAGAACACGGGGACAAGACCAAAATCAGAAGCAGGTGAAAGCAAAAGGCACCCAAACTGTTCCACCATGTCTGTGAGCACAGAGAGGGAATCCAAGAGAGACACAATACAGAAGGCTAGTACGACATTAAATAATGTTTTACCACTAGCCACAAACAGTTGTTCTATAACCCAAAAGGATATCTTTGCAAAGTTGTTTACTAATCCCCCAAATTTGCCGGGATTAATGAAATATGATTAAAACAGTTTAGAACAAACTGTTAATATTCCAAAGTTTGAAATATCTTAGCAGACTTACCAAGCAATCTTGACTCAAAGTGTATTTCATTGTGTTACAGAATAAAATATATGACATTTTTTAAACCAAAACTAATGTTCTAAAAAATCAAAGCTTTTATCAAAGTAAGTAAATACAAGATTCTATATAATGTCTACATTCTGTGTAGCTCTCTAATCAACACTAAAAAGGCAAACATTAATTTCTTTACAAAGTATGAATTGCTTTAACCTAGAATTGGCTTGTCTGATCCCAGTCCATGCATAAAGATGTTACAGAACAAAAAATAAACAAGACAGAAGAAAACTAAATTGAAATTACTGAGCCTTCTAGGTTATCAGATATTTTCTCTTCCTCAGAAAACAAGAATGTAGGGACGCCTGGGTAGCTCGGTCAGTTAAGCGACTGACTCTTGATTTCGGCTCAGGTCATGATCAGATCTCAGGGTTGTGAGATCCAGCCCCCTCTGCCACACTGGGCTCCAAGCTGGTCATGCAGGCTGCTTAAGATTCTCTCTCTCTCCCTCTCCCACTGCCCCTCCCCACAGTTTAAAAAAAGAAAACAAACAAGAATATTCAAGTATGCTTTTAAACTCCTATTCCAATAAGTGCTCCAGAGAGTAAGTTCTCTGGAACTTACTCTCAACCTACTCTCTGAAACATAAGCTTATAAACAAAGCTCACATATATTAAGTCACACATCTGTAGATAAAGAGTTGGAAAACTAGTGACTAGAATAAAGCTGAGTAAGGCTAACTAACTTGGCTTTGGCTAACTACCATATGTAAAGTAGTTATATTATTATGAGGCCTTATTTTTTTTTTCCCTGACACCTCTTTTCAATAAATGCTGACACCTCTTTTCAATAAATGCATAAAATTCTGTCTCACCATGCCTACCATGTGAATTCAGCAGCTTAAGCAAAGTTAATTCAGACTACACTCCTTTCTCCAGCTGGTTATCTTAAAACATGTACCAGCACTCATAGTGAGAATCTACCATGAAAAATCCAACATTACAGTACAAATCCAACCACACCCACCCTCTGGCTGGAAAGGGATACACTTTTAGCTAAGACCAACAAACTTATTCTAAATAGAGATATACAATCGTATTTAAATATCATCTGGGAAATTTTGTTGACACAAAAACACAAAATCAAATAGCAGGGTATTAATTGACGCTCAGTGTCCATTCCTGAAATAATTTACAAGTAAGTTACAAGTAAGTAAGTAATACTACTCAAGTTCATCTCTAAAGTCAAGTTGTTTAGGGGTGCCCGGGTGGCTCAATCAGTTAAGCGTCTGCCTTCAGCTCCGGTCCCGATCCCAGGGTCCTGGCATCGAGCCCACATCATTGTGCTCCCTGGTCAGCAGGTGGTCTGCTTTTCCCTCTCCCTCTGCCTGCTGCTCCCCTACCTATGCTTGCTCTTTACTCGTCAAATAAATAAGATCTAATAATAATAATAACAATAATAAAAATAATAAAAGTCAAATTGTTTGGAACCTGAAATGCATTTTCCAGAAATATACCAAATTGAAATTAAATTTCTCAGCCTATAAACAGAATCACTGATACTAGTAACTAACTATCCTTTACAACAGTGCTTCCCCTAGAGCGAAAGTCACAAGCTTCATGCTGAGTGCCTGCTCCCCATGTGTCTGGGCTCTGCTCATATGTAGTAAGAGATCTACTCCCAGATGCTCCTATCCCTTCCCTCCAAGCAGCTAGCACCGAGCCTCAAGCCAGAATAACCATTAAGAACAAAAACGAGCTACTATTTACTAGGGGGCTGCATGTGCATGATCTTCATTTGCACTTTGCCTCCTAAAAACATAATCTCCAATGAGGAATTATTTTCTTGTTAAAGGGCAGTGAATAATCAGTGAAGACAAAGATTTTATAGATTCATTTTCTCCAAATGTTTCACATCTTGATATTACATATTTCAGACGAATTTCTTATCACTAATACTGTCACACTCAATTTCCCACTCAGCAGCCTGGCTGGCTCAGTCAGCAGAGCCATGAGTTCCAGTCCCATGCTGGGCCTAGAGCTTACTTTAAAAAAGACAAAACAGGACTCATTTTTGTAAAATGAGGGCACAATATCCGGATATATTTATCAATTCACAACACTTAGTACTAAAACTAAAATACTAGCTACCAAGTAGCATTATCAGTAACAATAGCTTAAAATAATCATTTCCAGCGGAGCCTGGCTGGCTGTCAGTAGAGTGTGTGACTCTCGATCTCAGGGTTGTGAGTTCAAGCCCCACATTGGGTATAGAAATTACTTGAAAATAAAAATCTAGGGGCGCCTGGGTGGCTCAGTGGGTTAGAGCCTCTGCCTTCGGCTCAGGTCATGATCTCAGGTCCTGGGATCGAGCCCCACATCGGGCTCTCTGCTCGGCATTGAGTCTGCTTCCTCCTCTCTGCCTGCCTCTGCCTCTCTGCCTACTTGTGATCTCTGTCTGTCAAATAAATAAATAAAATCTTAAAAAAAAAAAAAAAGTAAACATGTTAACGTTTAAAAAAAAAAATCTACAAAAAAAATAATAAAAACAAAATAATCATTTCCAGGTAATGAGTAACATCCAGATAAGATGTTGTCTGGCTAACAATGTGTGAAAGCGAGGAGGCCCTGTGGCAGGTCAGTCTCCTTTACTCTGCCCCAGCAGGCACACAAAGGGAACAGACAGGGAGGGACTGGGAAAGGTTGCTGGTGACTGAAGGTGAAAACAAGGACAGTCCTTTCCCGGGACATAAAGAACAGGAAACAAGTTCAGTGCCCTGAACTCTACACGACCGTGAACTTTACATACATCTACTATAAAGATTTACTTAACTGAAAAGAAAAATAAATTTTGAAACTGAGCTTCCTATGGGATAAATCAAAGTTCTTCATGACTCTCATTTCCACTTCTGTCAAAATACCCACAAGCCCCCCAAAATCACATACAGCATTCACATTGCAAATGCAGTTATAAGTTAGTTATAAGGATAATTTCAACTCACTGATCAATTCAAACATTAGATATATTCAAGAGTCTAAAGCTTAAATTTTCACTACAATGACAATAACGAATATGCATATGCTTTAACCTATAACAGCAGATTTGGGAATTTCTATTTCAAATGACATATATAAAGTAAATTCATGTTACTATATTTTTAAAGCACTGAAACAAATTTTATGTACTAACTCCACAGATATGCACACATTTTCTCCCTTCTCCCTC
>RCUC01111666.1:0-11468 GCA_003697995.1 Taxidea taxus jeffersonii
AGAGCTCACGTGGGAGGCTGTCATCAATACCTGGGTGGCATTTGGTGGATTGGTGGGGAGGGTGTGGAAAGGAGGTGTCCAGGTTTACTAGAAAAGGAGCTGGTTTTTTGAAAGGGCCAATTATGAGTTCACTCTTGAAAATATTGCTTTGGGCACAGTTAAGCCCTTGGAATGGGAATGTGGAGTGGGCAGGTGACTGTGCGTCCAGAGCAGAGCAATAAGAGGTCCGGCTGGAGACACACATCTGAGCACACATCTGTGCTGTTGTCTGAAGCTGTGGGGAGAGGGGACATGATCAGGAAGAAGAGAGGATGGCAGAGGACTGTACCTCGATGCTCCAGAACACAGGCCGGGCAGAGGACGCCCAGCCGAGGGTAGCAGAGAAACAGGTAGAACATGAGGACAGCCACCTGGTCATTTTCAGAGAGACAGATGTATTGTGTAGCCTCTCCTTGGGCTTTCTGTAGCTTCCAGTGCGGGAGCCACTTCCTTATGCCCTGGCTTCCCTCTAGGTGCTTCCACCTAATGCTTTACCCCCTTGTGCGAGGTGAGTGTGGGCTAATTATCATGGCTTTGGACAACAAATGCAAGGGACCTTAGAAGGACCCCTGTGTTTCCAACTCTGGAAGGTGCTCGCTCATGCACAGAACACAGTGAAGGGGCCTCCCAGAGTCGCCCCACAGATGCCTGTGTCCTTCTTGGGAGGACACCTCTGAGGTGCTGCAGCTCACTGACCAGGGTGCGGGGTCTTCCACTGGCCAGAGGATGGTGCAGAAAGGGAAACTGTCACCTTGTATTTTGTGACAGCTTCGAGGGCCAAGCGTCGAGCGCTCAGTACTGCTTTCTTTCCCTGCCCTGTCCCCATTTCCTTCTCCCGTGTCCTTCACCTTCTCTGTGGGGTGCCCAGAGTTGGCGGGAAGCTGCCAGCTCCCTGATGAACATACATTCTATACTTTCCTATCTCAGGGGTCCAGGCTGACCTGCCCAGAGGAAGACTAGATGATTTTTGGAAGTTGCTTCTAGGTCCATTTTTTAATATGCCTGTTAAAGGACGGCCCCGATGACTTGTCCCTGGGCCTTCTCTTAGGAAAGGGCGCCGGCGTTCTGCAGGAGATGAAGCTCTGCAGCTGGTTCAAACACCTGCCGGCGTCCGTCGTCCAGTTCCAGCCGGCTCTCCGGACGCTCGCGCAGCCCATCAGCCAGGAGTACCTGAAAGACACGCTGCAGAGATGGATCCACATGTGAGTAGCCAGAACTTTCCTAAGGCTGGCAAGGGACCACCCATGAGGCCACACGAGGGCCAGTGAGGCCACTGAGAAAGGAGGGAGAGGCTTGATTGTCCAGACAGTGCTCTGCCTGCTGCCCTCTGGGTCATACCAGTCACTGGCTCAGCTTGTGGACACTGCCTTCGTGGCAGGTTAGCCCCAACTGTGAGAGAACCAAGAAGGAATTCGTCTTTCAGATAGTACCAACAGGATTTAATATTCTATCTAAGAGGTCGGCCACTCCTAAGTTTTTATTTAAATGCAATGGTTTTTGAAGCCATTCTAGGGGGCTCTAGACTTCCTTCCAAATAGACATCTCAGGGAGGCAGGGATGGGCCTCACTCCCAAACCTAGCCAGAAATGCTGCTTATACATATTTATAAAAACCCTGAGAGATACAAGTACTAATGTTGGGACCCAGGTAGACGTTTTCAAATGGAGTCCTGCTGCTTTTCTTAATAAAGGTGTGAAAACCATGAATCTAATCAGATCGAAGAAAAATGATTTTGTCGCAGGTGTAATGAAGACATTAAAAACGGGATCACCAACCTGCTTATGTACGTGAAGAGCATGAAAGGTCTCGCAGGGGTCCGCGATGCCATATGGGAACTACTTACCAATGAATCCACCAGTCACAGCTGGGATGTGATATGTCAGCGCCTTCTCGAGAAGCCACTCTTGTTCTGGGAGGATCTGATGCAGCAGCTGTTCCTTGACCGATTACAGGTGAGGAGATCACATGGTCCAGTTGCTCCTGGCCAGGCCTAGTATGAGCTTTTGACTGGGGGAACTTCGGTCACCACCTGAGTGTACTCTTTCTCTGCTGACTAACTCAGGGATGGCTCTTCTGGAAAACGAACCATAGATATGAGCAGAGACCCAGACTCTGGTGCAGAAAGAGACCAGGCCTCTGTCACCTGGTCGGGAACGCGTCCATGGCCATCAGTGACAACTCCTTTCTCTGCCACCATTGTGTCATCCTCCTGAGCACGCTGGAGAACACGCAGAGTGCCAGGATGGACTGCCGCTTGGGGCAGATTTCCTGACAGGAGTCCTGACTGGAACTCCTCTTCTCGCTTTCTTTCAGACTCTGACCAAAGAAGGCTTTGACTCCATCTCCACCAGCTCCAAGGAGCTGCTCATCTCGGCCCTGCAGGAGCTTGAGGGCAATGCCAGCAGCTCCAGTTCAAATAAGCACATCCACTTTGAGCACAACATGTCTCTCTTCCTGTGGTCCGAGAGCCCCCAAGACCTGCCTCCCGACGCCGCCTGGGTGAGCGTGGCACACCGAGGGCACTTGGCCAGCAGCGGGCTCTCCATGAAAGCGCAGGCCATTAGCCCTTGTGTCCAGAACTTCTGCTCTGCCCTGGATTCTAAACTGAAGGTGAAGCTAGATGACCTCCTGGCTTATCTCCCCTCTGCGGACACGTCCCTGCCCAAAGACATCTCCCCAACACCGGCCAAGGGCTATGCCTTCGACAGGTACGCGGATGCTGGGACCGTGCGGGAGACGCTGCAGACCCACTCGGTGGCATGCATCAAGCACATCACGGAGCGCATCCAGGCAGAGCTTCAGGGTGCCGAGCAGGCCATACAGGGGCAGCAGGATGTCCTCAGTGGTGTCAAGCTGCCTGCGGTCCTCTTCATGGCCAGACTCTGCCAGTCCCTTGGAGAACTGTGTCCCCATCTGAAGCAGTGCATCTTGGGAAAGTCAGGGAGCTCCGAGAAACCAGCAAGGGATCCCAGGGATCTGAAAAAAAAAGGAAAGGGGAAAACACAGGAAATAATTCCTATGCAGACCAAGTGGCAGGAAGTTAAGGAACTCCTCCTCCAGCAGAGCGTGATGGGCTACCGTGTCTGGAGCTCAGCAGTTGTGAAGGTGAGTGACACGCACATAGTCTTCCCGTGCTCACCACGCAACCCCATCCTGCCTCCCTTCCATCGTGTTCCAGGCTGGCCAGCTGCAGGGAGGTCTTCTCTTTTTTTTTCTTTTTTTTTTTAGAAAAATTTAATAAAATCTATTTTATTTTATATCTCTATGATGTACCTGTAAGTATTGAACTAGGGAGATGTAGGTCGTAACAAAGATGGCATGTGTAGCGTTGGCAGAGCTTGACTTTCCAGTCTACTTCTATTTTTTTTTATTTGTTTCTTTAAATTCAGTTAATGAACATACCACGTATTATTGGTTTCAGAGGAAAAGGGCTGGGATTCATCAGGCTTACATAATACCCAGTGCTCACTGCATCGCGTGCTCGAGGGAATAAGAGTTCTTCAGTTACGCCCACTTCTCTGAGGTGGTGAGATAGCACAAATGTAAAAACCTTTTCCGTTCAGATGTTTAGCCTAGATTTGATAGACACAAACTCTGGCTTTTTGTCCTTCCATCTGATAAGAATGATCGACCTCCCTGGACAAGGAGGTCCACCCAAATGTCATATTCCCTGCAGTCTCCCCTGGTGTCTTAGGGGATGGCCCCTGACATGTGTGAGGTAGTTACAACAAAATTCCCAAGGCTGACATAGATAATCAGCCTGAGAGTGACGTTTCCGCTTGCCCCCCTGCATGTGACCGAAGCCGCAGAAGCTGGGCTGAAGGTAACTCAAGTGGTTTGAGACAGTCCGTCAAGGAGCTGAGTGGCCTGTTGGATGTCTGCCTTTTACTACCAGGTTTTGGCTCATGGATTCACCCAGTCATTACTTTTGGATGATGCCGGCTCAGTCCTGGCCACAGCCACCAGCTGGGATGAACTAGAAATCCAAGAGGAAGCAGAGTCCGGCAGCAGTGTCACGTCCACAATCCGACTCCCTATACAGGTGAGCGGGTGCCCCCAGGAGGGCACCTGTGGGACGGACTGGGCCAAACAGCCCACTCTGCAGAGAGGAAAAAGACAGGAAAATCAGCCAACATACAGCTTCCGAGGAAGAGCCAAAAGTGCTATCGGTAACTTTCTGCCATGGGTGGAGTAGACATTGGGCCAAGTAGGTAGTGGGCTGTTGGAGAAGTCAGCTAATGACTATTTCCCGTGTAGCCTGGGCTCTGCTCATTGGAGAGCTGCTCGCCCCAAAGGGAAAACAGCATCACGCATAGTGCCACCTGCCAGGTCAGCCCCCAGCCACCAAACCAGTAACAGCGATGGTCACTTTTATCTATTAACTGGCCTGCTGGGAGGGGGTGCCTGGGAGGTCCCGGTCCTGGGGCACGAGCCCAGTAAGGATAAATGGACCCACTTTTACCACGTCTCATTCGATGGGAACAGGTTGCTGACTCAACAGTCCTTTGTTCTTTTAGCCATCCTGGTACGTCCAGTCCTTCCTGTTTAGTCTCTGCCAGGAAATTAATCGGGTTGGAGGCCACGCTTTGCCAAAAGTGACACTGCAGGAGATGCTGAAAAGCTGTATGGCCCAGGTGGTGGCTGCCTATGAGAAACTTGCAGAAGAAAAACAGGTGAAGGTAGGTGTTTTAACTTTTTCCCTCTAAAAACAGAAATAAAAACCCGAGGTTTTTTTCCCTCGGGTTTGGGCAGTTCCCAGCAAGGATTCCACGGGTCTACACTCAGTGCCGGCTAATCGGTAGTGGCTTCCCGCTCTGCAAGTTCATCATGCCACCTCCCAAGGATCAAGCAGGTCTGCACTAAAAGGCAGTTCAGTGGGAAAGGGAAAAGGCCTGGTGTCCGACCCCAGCACTGCCGCGTGCGTGCTGCAGCCTTGGACAAATCACGAAGCTTTCTCGGTTTCTCTGGGGTCAAGTGTGGTCACTCGGAGAACTACTTGGGAGGAGTGGGGTGACCATGCCCAGGGCAGCATGTGGCACACAGAGGCGCTGGCCTGAGGGAGCTCCTGTCTCCCAGCCCCCCACCGCCCTCGCCCGCCCCTTCCCCAGAGTCTTCTGCCTCTGCCCGTGGTGGATATTCCCGTTTGATTGGTGACACGTTTAAGATAGCACCAGCTCCCGATCTGGGAAAGAATTCAGGGACGTCTCCTCTCCTGAGCTTCCACAAAATGCCTCTTCTTCATGCAACAAGGTTTTTTTCTTCAAAAAGGGCAGTCTGGAGCACCCGAGGCCTTTGTTTGAAGGTTTTCAGTTTGGTTTAAGACCAAGTTTTGAACAAAACCCATTGTTGTGACATCAGACTGCCCTTGTTGAGTATACAAAGCTGGTGCTTCTGAAGCAACAAGCTGTATCCCAAACTAAAACATGAAGCTGTTTACTCTGCTCCTGTTACAAATCCTCTCCCTTTTTGGGTGGGGACGGGAAATTCATTTGCAGAAAGAAGGTGCCTTCCCGATGACCCAGAATCGGGCCCTGCAGCTGCTCTATGATCTGCGCTGTCTCAGCATTGTTCTGACGGCCAGGGGTGAGGAGGTGAAAAGCGGCCGCAATAGACAAGACTCCAGGTACACTTACCCCTCACCCCGACAGAGGGCCGCCTCTGTCGAGGACACACAGCTCTTTTCCAGAAAGCCACCAAGACACAGCCTCTCATTGTGCATTAGCTGTTGGCTTTAACCAGGAAGTGCTCGCATGACCAGCTAGATCAGTAATGACCACCTGCTGGATAAATGCCATGGTCAAGTGCGGTGGGCGGATTCTCAGTCCTCTCTCTTCTGAGCCAGCCTACCAACTCTTGGGTATAATTTGAGCCTCTGACTCTGTCGCTGACAACATGAGGGAGGAAAGGACTTTACTCAGACATCTCAGCAGGCAGGTTAAAACTCTTGAGGATTACCCAAGCCCGAAGGGCAGTGACAAGTGCTACCAAGGCAGCAAGTAAGAATAAATCCAAATACGGGGGATGCCTGGGTGGCTCAGTTGGTTAAGCGGCTGCCTTCGGCTCAGGTCATGATCCCAGCGTCCTGGGATCGAGTCCCACATCGGGCTCCTTGCTCAGCAGGGAGCCTGCTTCTCCCTCTGCCTCTGCCTGCCGCTCTGTCTGCCCGTGCTCGCTCCTGTGCTGACAAATAAATAAAAAAAATCCAAATACAGGGTTTCTTTAGCATTGAAATGCCATAAGGTTGGGTTTTGACCTAAAAAAAAATGTGGAGAATAATCATACTCCTCTTTCCAGAATTGAGAAAGTGGCTGACTATCTGGAAGGGCTCATTGACCCATTTGACCTGGATGTTTTCACGCCGCACCTCAACAGCAACCTTAACCGCCTGGTGCAGCGAACTTCCGTAAGTCACGGAGAGACGCGCTCAGCATGAACACAGAGCCAAGGGCTCAGACGGCAGCGTGAACCCGCTCCAGCCCTTAGTACTCCGGCTGGCAGTGTCGGGAGGGGGCCGGGATGCAAATAGCTCAGTTTAGTTGGAAGGGCTGAAAGAGGATTAGATTAAAATCTCACTGCAGAGGCAACTGTGATCTCACCCCTCCAGATGTAGGTAAGGATTAACCAGGCTTTATCGAGGCCTCGGATAGAGGAATAAAATAAGAGCGATGGGACTCTGGGATTCTGACCTGTGGGCAGTGGAAAAGGTCATTCTGAAGCGTGAACATGCTGCAAGGAACATTCCCCAAAAGGACAGTGAGAAACAAGAGAAGGGATTTTCTCTTTTTAACTGGACAGGGACAAGCCCAGCCTGTCACTGTGCCCCATTTCCTGTCTGTCAGGTTCTGTTTGGACTGGTTACTGGAACAGAGAATCCTTTCACCCCCCGGAGCTGCACATTCAACTCGCAAGAACCCCACAACATACTGCCCCTGGCGTCGAGTCAGATCAGGTAAGGATTCAGAGAGCTTGTGTGGGGCCCCGAAGCTTCCTGTTCATGCCACTGAAATTCTTCATCTTGCCTTGGAGGTTTGGCCTTCTTCCACTGAGCATGACAAGTGCCCGAAAGGCCAAATCAACCAGCAGAAACGTCGAAACCAAAGCCCAGGTGAGTGCAGAGAGCAGGCAGCGCACCCAGGGGGATCCTGTCCCTGTCTCCCACCAAACCACCCGATGAGCTCCCCTTTCAGTAATCGATAAAGAACCGAAGGACAAAATGCACTAATGCTGCTTTTAATGGCGGCGCAATATAGAAGTACAAGGTTTCACTAGCTTGAGCTGAGAGGAGTTTTAAACGATGCCCATTTATACTATCGAGTAGCCTCCTAATAGAGACGATATCTCAGGCTGCCAAGGCTGTAGAAAAGCAGGACAGGATGGAGATTGTTTCTTGCTGTTCGCGGGGTGGAAGAGGTATCCGCTTAACCCAGCACTACGACTGTACGTGTTTGGGGAGAAAACCCTGCTTTGTGGTGGTTTCATCTTCCGATTTCTTGCAGTTGGGTGGGATAAAAGGGAATCTGCTTTCTCGAGTTTGACATTTTCTTGTTAATACACGTTTTATTTCAGTCGACTGCCATCCATTAGGCCCGCAGGAGCCCTCCTGGGTATTTCTGAGTTGTGTCGTGTACGCGTGTTATTGAGCCCAGACGGCTTGTCTTACAGCTTCTAGTTCTGTGTGCGTTCTTGCTGGACAAAATGTTAGCAGTGTGGCCTTTCCACCTTCCCTGCCATCAAACCCAGTAAGACCAAATTTCGCCTCAAACACCTGGTCGTACAACATGGGAGGTGACAGTGAAAAGCACAGGCTCCCCGCCCAGGTCCTCCCCTCCGCCGGCCGAGGCGGCCGGCGCTGCCCCCGAACCCTGACTCTCTGCTTCAAGTAACTGACCTGTAAGTTCCGTCCGTAGGAGAGGCTCAGATCACAGAAAGGAGGTACCTATGTTTACCCTTTTCCTAGGATAGTCCTCCTCTTCAAATGTTCATTCTGTCCCGTAAGGTCTCATTTTGTCCCCTATGTCCTTTGTCAGGGTTGACAACGCGCAGAGTCCCCCGACTAGAGCTATCCGTGCTTCTGAGATCCGCTTGTGTGTGCCGTGCGGACTCCGTGTGCCGTGGCGGGTGTGAGCAGGCAGGAGGGTCTGGGTAGACGCTAAGGCACTTTCCTCTACATGCATGGCAGGTTGTCCCCCCGGCACGCTCCCGAGCGGGTGACCCAGCGCAGCCTGGCTCCTTGTTCCGACAGCTGGTCAGTGAGGAAGAAGACGCGTCCACGCCTTCGTTGTTCAAGCTAGGTTGGCTCTCTAGTATGACTAAGTAACACGGGAACGTATCCGTCTCTCTCTAAATAAATACTACATCATTTCTGCTAATGGTGCCTCTGCTTGTTTGTTTCTAAGCCACCCCAGTCTTTCCAGTCTCGGCGGTGGATGTGGCCCCCCGGTTACCGGTAAGGGCTCCTTTAAGCATACAGTGACGCCTTGTCCGATGGTTTCACAATACTTGTGACTTGAGACAGCAGTCCCGAGGGCTTCCGGTCGGTCAGCATTCCCCAGCGCCTTAGTTCTCGAACCCCAAAGCGGATCCCCGGCGAGATGACGGAAGCTGCCGCTAGAACGAGTCTGTGAGTGAGACAAAGGTCATCGCGCTCCTTGCCTGTCCCAACTGTGCCATGTTTCCTACTAAGTCTGAGATGGAGGCTTTGGAGGAACAACGGCAGCGGAAGTAAGCGGGCATACAAGTCTGAAAGACATTCTCTCTGGAAATACAAATGTGTAACAAAGAGAGAAGATAGTTACTAGCAAGGCTGCTTCACTGACACAGTCTAACTTGGATCTGATTGTTCTGCTGTTACAGAGGAGAGAGTACTTCCAACAGGACGTCTACATACTAAGAGGTAGTATGGCAATTAGTTTCAGTGCAAGACTGAATCAAGCTTTCTGTGTTTTGGAAAACAACTTAGGTTTTTTCATGGAAACTAGATACTCTTTACTAGTTTATTGAATTTAAAAAATTGAAGATCCCGCATTTTTAAAAGGCCTTTTTACATAAAGTAGAATTTCTAATTGACAGGTCTGGAAATCAGTCTGAACTGGACAAACTATGGATTCAACACGCAGATGAGATTTCCTCATACCATTACCTCGACATGGATTTGAGACCCACCCTCAAAAGAATCCTATAAAAAATTGCTTCAAAGCCCCTTTGAAATTGCAATAGTGCAGCAAAACCACAAGTAAACAACGGCCTGTTGACCTGTTATTTCAAATATAGAGTGAAAAGCCAACAGGCATATTTTTGTGCAATTTTTTAAAACATCTTAAGTTGAAATATCAAATCTGCACAGCGCTGTCCCTTCACAGAAGGCAAGAAACTGCCGGCACATCATGTCGGAGGCCGTCCTCGGTGCTGTAGGCTGTGAAAGTGGGCCTCCTTCAGGGTCTGGTTGATGTGGAAGTAAGGGCCTTGGCACAGGGCAGACTGCTCGGGAACAGGCTGAGGGGTGTTAGGGCCGGACCCGGCAGCCATGTGGTTCAAGCCGCTCTCTGGCCCGCTCGCCCTGTCCGGGCTGTTGATGCTGCTGCCGCCGCTGCTGCTCCCACCACTGTCGCTGCTTGAAGACTAGAAGGAAAAAGAAACGGGACTGCGATTAGGCTGTTTGGTTTCTTAAGAGCGTCACTGTGGTGTCCCTTACAATACCCCAGGTAAGAGCGTCCTTCCTGTTTGGTTTGAGGAGGAGCAGCACCAAAACATACAGTGGGCTTTGCAGCTCCACAAAGACACCTCGTTGCGTCCTCGCGACTGCCACGCGAGGCTGAGTGGGATCAGGATCCCCGGCACATCCCTGGAAGCGGCAGGGTCCAGGTTCAGGCCTTCTGACCGCAAAGCTCTTCAACTGCATCTAATTCCTTTCACATCTTCTCTACCTGCTTTCGTCATTCATTCCAGTAATTTCCCAATAATCAAAGGAGGAAGTGCTCCGCCTCCAAGGGATAAGTATCAATCACGGAGACGGGGTTTAGGTGTCATTAACACAACATGGCTTCTGGCCACAAGTTTTAAAAAAATCTGGGACAATTTCCTGGTTATCATCTCACGGGCACAAAATGGCATTCTTTGAACGCAGAACACCTATCTTGAAAAAGTACAATGTACTTCTTCTAAAGTTACAAGAGCAATTCTGCAGTTTGACATATATGTGTGCACGAGTGTGCCTAATTTTTTTTAACATAACAAACATGATTTGGTGTCTTAGTTGTCTTGAAGAAGCTACTCAGAGATCCCTAAGAACTAGGGTTCTCAAAAGGGAAGGCAATGGTGAGAATCCATTTCAGAATGAGGGTTTGTGGGGCGCCTGGGTGGCTCAGTGGGTTAAGCCTCTGCCTTCGGCCCAGGTCATGATCCCAGGGTCCTGGGATCGAGCCCCACATCGGGCTCTCTGCTTGGCGGGGAGCCTGCTTCCTCCTCTCTTTCTGCCTGCCTCTCTGCCTACTTGTGATCTCTGTCTGTCAAATAAATAAATAAAATCTTAAAAAAAAAAAAAAATGAGGGTTTGTTTTACAACTTAAGTATTGCACTTCAAATAAATGACCGACAGTACCCTTCCTCCATTCACAACTCAGCCCGGGACTGTACTGGAAAGAATCAACAATGCATGAGAAAGTCAGAATTCTAGTAATTAGTGATCTGGTGCGTACTTTTCTTAACTTCGCCCTTTGATCTATCTAATCCATGCTCCCTTACACAAAGACATTAGTTTCGGAAAGTCTGCATGCAGCTCTGTAACGTCTACACATAAGAAAGACTGGGAAAAAACTGGCCATATTCAAATGGAGGGATTAAGTTGCTTCTTGCTTTCCTACCCTTTACTGTAACAGTCTTATAATGTAGTTATTATGTATCTTTACTATAAAAATAAACGTATAAATAATGTTTCCAGATAGGTACTTTTAAAATGATTTTTTAAAATACTAGTTTATCCATTTTTGAGCAAAAGTTGCACCTAGCAATATGTACAGAAACATGTCTGAACCAGGAGAGAAAGCAATGTCCCTGAAGGATATCCGTTCTTAATGAGACTGAAAGGAGAATCATCATGGCCCTTAAGTCCTCTGGAGCTGCTTCACAGCTAACACATCCCATTGCCCACATGTGTTAAAAGACCACCTATATGTCTTTCTACAAAAAAACACAAACATGAGCATTATAATAGGCTGAGTGGGGTCAGATGGCAGGATTAGCAGCAGCAGCAGCAATTAAACACCAGGATGCCTGGGTGGCTCAGTGGGCTAAGTGACAGCCTTTGGCCCAGGTTACCATCTCAGGGTCCTGGGACGGATCCTGCACAGCAGGGAGTCTGCTTCTGCCTCTCCCTCCCCCTCCCAGGGCACGCTTTCTCTCTCAAATAAATAAAAAAATCTTTTTAAAAAAAT